>JAOUZG010007780.1:0-13281 GCA_026289955.1 Argiope argentata | reverse complement strand
GAAAAAGTATAAATGCTCAGTTCGTTTTCCAGAGCTTTCATTTGTGTTCAAGTTATTCATGTCAACAGGTTATTTCGTGATTTATGGCGGCACGACGAGAATTAACAGACTCTGAATGTGGAATGTTAGTTTGAGCTACACGCATGGGTCATTCCATTGCGGATATAGTTAGTGAATTCAACATTCTGAGATCCACATTATCAAGAGTGTGCCGAGAGTATGAAATTTCAGGCATCACATCCCATCATGGACAGCACAGTGGGCGACCACCTGCACTTAACGACCGAGACCACCGACGTCTGTGTAGAATGGTCAATGTTAATAGACACGCAACACTTCGTCAAATAACTGCAGGAATCAATATGGGACGTACGAGGGACGTGTTCAATAGGACTGTGCGGCGAAATTTGTCTTCCTTGGGCTATGACAGCAAAAGACCGACTCGGGTGCCTTTACTGACAGCACGACATCGCCTGCAGCGACTCTCCTGGGCTCGTGAGCATATCGACTGCTCCCTAGACCAGTGGAAAACCGTGGCGTGGTCAGATGAGTCACGATTTCAGTGGTTACGAGCTGATGGTAGAGTTCAAGTGTGGCGCAGACCCCACGAAGCCATGGACCCAAACTTTCAGCAAGGCACTGTTCTAGCTGGTGGTGGCTGCATAATGGTATGGGCTGTTTTTACATGGCATGGACTCGGTCCTCTGGTGCAACTGAACCGATCATTGACTGGAAATGGTTATGTTCAGCTGCTTGCAGATCACTTGCAGCCATTCATGGACTTCACCTACCCACACAACGATGGGACTTTTATGGATGACAATGCGCCATGTCACCGGGCCAAAAATGTTCGCGATTGGTTTGAAGAACATTCCGGACAATTTCAGCGCATGATCTGGCCACCTATATCGCCCGATATGAATCCCATCGATCATTTATGGGACATCATCGAAAGGTCCGTTCGTGCCCAAACTCCTGCACCATCCACACTTTCGCAATTATGGACGTCTGTACAGACAGCATGGCTCAATATTCCTGCAGAGGACTTCCAACGACTTGTAGACTCCATGACACGTCGAGTTATTGCACTTCGCCGGGCAAAAGGAGGACCGACAAGATATTAACAGTCATCCCATGACTTTTGTCACTTCAATGTATATATATAGGAACAGTGTGATCTAATGGTAGGAAATGAATAAGCAAGAAAAGAGGTTTCTAATAAATTTTATTTTATATATTTCTGCTAAGCAAAAGAACTCCTACTCTAAAGAATAATAATATCTAAATCCTTGAGAAATTCTGATTGACAGAAGATTCCCTCTCCATTTTATCTTTGTTTTTCCCAAAAAGGGATTGAAATAGCGATTTTATATCAGGCGTGACTTTGACTATAAATGTAAATTATACAATATTTCAATAATGAATGAAATATATTTTAAAATTATTGTTCATGTATTTCCTAGTCACCATCAAGTATTGTAGAGAAAACTTGCAAAATCACAAGTTATAGCTATAATAAAATATGAAAAAGGATTCTCTAATAAATACAGAAATTAGATATATAAATTTAAAAAAGTTAGAATAAAACTTTTATTTATAAAAAAAAATTTCTTAATAAATGTTTATACCTTCTAAAGACAACTTAATGATAGTAATAATGAGTGAGTATAAATTGCAATTTCCAGATGAATATTATAATATGACACACTTTTCCCTACTACTTGAAACATTCTATAAGGGACACGAATTTCGAATTTTTATCAGTTTATCAGTTTTCGAATTTTTATCAGTTTTAAAATAATAAATTTATTTAAGGATTATCACATTTAATTTTTAATTTTTTTGGTTTAATTTAAGATTTAATTTTTATCAGTTTTGCAAAGCTCATTTCTAAAATAATAAATTTATTTAAAGATTGCTATTAAATCACAAAGTAATAAGGTTTTTATCCTAATAAATTTCAGCAAAGAATATTTTATATATGGAAGTTAAAAAAAGAACTTTCAAATTATGCCAATAATTAGTTTCAAATTATGCCATCATGATAATACATTACATACAATACTCCAAAGTAATCAGATTCTAATTACAATTAGCAGGCGCCCTGCCATAGAGGTAGAGCGTCTTTCCGTGATCTGTTGTGGCCGAGTCTTGGTTCAGGCACAGTTGTTCTTCTGTGTTCTATATCTGAGTTATCTGAATGTCCCCTCCTCGGAAAAGGGGGGTGGGATGTAAACTACAACGACACATGGTGTAGCTGAGTCGTACTCTAGCTGACGTTACTGATAAAACAAGAGGCGCTCACTTGGCTTAATTCGCTATCAGATAACTGTCAGTGGGCTTGTGAAGGACAATAAGTCACAACAAAAACAGATTACAATTAGCGTCTCTGGTTTCGGCTAAATATCAAATGCTTTAAAAAACATTTTGACTACAAAAGTTGAGCTCAGACTTAGTTCAGATTAGTAGGAGCAAAAATAGTTACAGTATTACTTTTTAAGTGTCCTTAAGTTTCTTTCTGTAATTTTTAGTGCTTCTTTCATGCCATTTGGGTTGTTCAGTAGAATATTAGGACGCTGAAGAAGTTTATTTAGTTTCTTTCAGTTTTTTGCCCCATTTGAAAATGAAAATAAAATTAAATCGAAAAATTATTCTAATTCTAAATAAGGAGCTATTTTGAGCTGCAACTCTTCATTAATTAATCCATTAGTTAAAAAAAATTATTCAAAATGAGGGAGTGATATTTTTTCTGACCAAGAAACATCTTAATTAATTACAGCACCAGTGAGACTCTCAGAAAATGAGCTACAATTCAGAAAATTCCGTACTGAATAGGAAAGCTCTTATTTACTGCATTTAGCTCTTATTTACGCCAATAGCAATATAAAGAGAGTGGCAATGTGAAAAAAAGCAGTCCTACTTGAACTTTTACCTTTCCAAGAAGTTTCTGAAGTATGATTTGGATTTCTGAGAGATTTTATTAAATTGAAAACATTAAAAAATATGTAAGAAGATGGCTGATGCTAAATATACATATTGTTATAAATTTTGTGTAAATTAGATGTAGGTATTGTAAATATGTATGGATTTTTGTGTAAATATTGCAAATATGTATCAATTTTTGTGTAAATATTGTAAATATTTGTAAATAGTTTAATTGTATAAAATTAATTGTAATAGAATCACGGTGCGACTTAAGGAGGGGAATCAGTTCAGTTCGAACAACGACCTACGTTGGTTGGCTTAATTTGATAAAGCGTCTTTTCTCTTGTTTGACACGTTCTATAGCTTTGCTGTTAACCGAGATTAGCGGATTAAATAGAATTTATTCTCTGTGTATTCGTAGTTTATGCTACAAATATTTTATACGCGTTTTCATAGAAAATAATTGTCTGCATTTTTGCACCATTCTTGTGTGAAAATTATTCGTAACAATAAGCAATGTGAACTTCAATGAAATTCATATCCCGAAATGAATGTGGTATTGAATGACACTGCATTATATTTGAGACATTTTCAGAGTATATATATTATTCTTTTCGAAATCATATTGATTTCTTTTGACTTTTTTGTGCATTAAGTATACAAAATTTATGTAACTGGCAAAAATCGAGATTTTGAGGAATCTTCTCGTTTTGGAAAATCCTAAAAAAATTGGAAAAATCCATTTTTGTGGTTGCAGTTATATGTCCTTTAACGTGATAACTCAAACACGCTTTTGAACTGGATACGAATGAAAATTGCTATATGGTTTTTATACCAAAAATTCATATTTCTATTAAATTTTAATCAAAACCCATAAATGGAAAATTTCTGCCTTTCTATTTACCGGTAAACACCGTAAAAATAAAATTTAAAGGATTATATCGTTAAGACATAGTACACAGTTGTAGCATCTATAATTTAGATCACTCTCGAATCTGGAAGCAAATTCTTTTCTATATGGATGGATATGTATTTTTTTCTGCACGAAAATACGATAACCGAGTATCTTCATAACTTAAACAATTGAATTTTGAAATCTGTTCTGTTACACTAGTCGTTCTATGTCAAATTATTAATCCAATCCATCGGTAAAGAGTTCCCAAAACAAAGACTTTATGCTGTGTATGTATTAACCGAGTTTCGACAGTTAATTATAAGCTCATTTCAGTGAAAATGCTACATTCGCAACAAAGATCGATACTGCCTAAATATTGTTCGTTAAGGACTGCAGTTTATACACAACTAAAGATTTTCTTCTTATGTAACGAAGCAAACAATTCTTATGCTTAAATTTGAAAATTTTGGGCAAATCCTCCTACTGCTTTTTAATAATAGCTCAATATCCAAATCTACTCAAATAAACAAATAATAACAAATTCTAAATTCTTTCTAATAAATAAAAATAAATAATGAATAATAAATTCTTTCTAATAATAAATAACATTAAATATGAAATAAAAATATTTCCAATAATAACTTATAGTAAATATTAAATAAAAAAATTCTTTCTAAGAAATAATTATAAATAATAAACAGTAAAATCTAATACATAGCAATAATTAAGAAATTATTTTTAAAAAATAATAATAAGTAATAAATTCTGAATTAATTCTATTAAATAATTATAAATAATAAAATCTTCTTAATAAATGACAATAAAAAATAAATTCTTTTTTAAAAATAATAAACAATAAATTCTAAATTCTTTCTAATAAATTACAATAAATAATAAATTCTTTCTGAAAATAATAATAAGTAATAAATTCTGAATTCTTTCTAATAAATAATTTTAAATAATAAATTCTTTCTGATAAATAATAGGAAATAATAAACTTTTTATTAAAGAATAATAAATAATAAGTTCTAAATTCTTTCTAATAAACAATAAATTCTTTCTAATAAATAAAAATAAATAGTAAATTCTTCCTAAAAAGTAATAGTAAATAATAAATAATAGATTCTGAATTCTTTCTTAAAAATAATAGTAAATAATAAATAATAGATTACGAATTTTTCTAATAAATAATAGTAGATAATAAATTCTTTGTAATAAATAATAGTAAATAAAAATATTCCATTAAATGATAAATTCTTTTTGATAAATAATAGTAAATAAAAAAATTCCAATAAATAATAAATTCTTTTTTATAAATAATAGTAAATAATAAATAATAAATTGTGAATTTCTTCTAATAAACAATAAATTCTTCCTGATAAATTATAGTAAATAATAAATATTGAATTTTTTAATAAAACATAATAAATAATAAGTTCTAAATTCTTTCTCATAAATAACAATAAACTCTAAGGTTATTATTCGAATATTTCACAATTTAATTCGTTTAATCAATTAGTCTAGCAGGAAGATAAATCGCTTACTCTTTTTTTTATTACAGAACTTTCAGGGCTTGAGTACATCCATATTTATTTGTTTAAATACCCATACATACAAAGTAAAAGAAGCGGGACGGTCTCATACCGTCAAGATATACAAAATATATCTTCAATGAAACTCGCTATTCATTGAAGACATGAAGGTTCCTTTTTAGTGACGTCATCCAACCATTTCCCGCCAGCGTATTGCAGAGGTACAAATGAATTATCCGCATCCATATATTAATTAATTAACGTCCCCTTCGACGGCAGGGCTCGATTCGGATGAGAAAGGAAAAGGAGCAGAATGCGAGTTCGCAAACGAGTCTGGGTGAGCGATGATCGGGCCGGAATTCTATGGGCAGATGATGAACTGATTTGATTGTGAAGGGAACTTGAGTTCACTTTTGTCGACGGAATAATCAGCAAACTTATGCATCGGCGGATTCATAATGCCTGTCGTAACGTTGGTTAGGAATGGTGAAACCTATTGTGGGAACAGAACAGTTTATCTCCGTAGATTGTATCTCGGTTTAGCTTAATGCATCAAATCAACTTATGTGCTATCCAAGGCTAAGTTTAATTATGCTGATATATATAATTACTGTTCCATAAATAGATTTCTGTAATTTTATCATGTCAGAACAGGATTTTGTTTTGGGGATGAAGTTTTCGGCGTCAGCAAAAATCCGTAGACGAAAAATAAAAATTTTATTCTCTGCACGAACATCTCAAAAAATCGACTTTTACCAACGTATTGCTATTGCATTTACAAAGGTTCTGATTTTAAAAAATTAAGTTAATGACTACAGCAAATAAAACCTAGAAAAATGTCATTTTGAGCATGTGATTATACGAAATGAAATAAATGGGAAATGTGATATTTTTTTAGACAATCAATGCGAGACAAAGTTTTTTGGATCGTTTGCAATGCTAAAGTGACTCATTCAATGAAACCATTAAAATGAATGAAAATATGATTTAACTCGCACGAGCACGTGGTGCATGGCCGTTCAAGAAATTAAGTTCTGACATGATACATTGAAATATATATTACAGATTTAATTGTAATCTTTTTTTCATAAAGCATTTAAAAATCAGAAACATCTTTATTTTTAAAATTTTGTAATAGCTAATATACATTTCTACATATCATTGGAAATGCGAATGTTTCAGAAAGTTATTTAATCTTTTTGTTTTTATTTGTTTAATGATTGTTATGTTAGTTTCGTTTCGTTAGATTGACATCCCATTTAGACTATTGCAGTATGATTATAAGAGCTCAATTTCAGGATTCAAAGTTTCCATATTCTATTTGACCAAAGATTAGGATTAATGAATATGACATTGGATGCTAAACTTTCTTCGATTGGTAAGGACTTATGAAGGGAAATAGATTTATAGAGATCTTGTCTTCGTTTTCTGAACAATGCATAAAAGCGTGAAATCCGTCCCCAGATGGCCATTGTGTAATCTTGTAGTCTCGTTTCTAAGCAACAAGTGAGATATTTTGGCATCGAGCTTGTAGCTCAGAAGAACAGTCATGTAATACGTTACATTGATGATGTCGTGTCCGCTTTTTACCGCGGAAAGAGGAGTGCAGTAGCTTCTGAGGGTATGAACCCCTGAGCACCCGAGGGCAGAAGTCTGACTTCTAGCTCATATGAAGATGAAACACACACACATACGCTTGCACAGCCCCTTTTTACAGGGGGGACACATTCACCCATCTCACAGATAGCACACAGAAGAACAACCATGCCCAAACCGGGACTCGAACCCGGGACCTCCAGAACACGAGGCAGACGCGCTACCTCTGTGCCAGCAAGCCGGCATACGTTACATTGAAAAGAGCATATTTAAAAAGCTAATAACCAACATTTTTTTAAAGAATAGTTAGCATTATAATATAATTAAAATTTAGTTTAATAGAATCATTAGCATTTAGCATAACTACTTCATTTAGCATAGCTAAACTGAATGCATTTTGTTTTTTTTTTCCTTAGTCTAAAAAGTCAACTTGAATTTCTAAACATTTTTCGACAGACATTATAAACTGCTTGATAACAACAGAATCGAGTAAAATAAACTATATTTTTCACAGCATCGACAAAAAATATTTGCTTTGATTTTGGCTATAATCCATTTCAAAAATACGAGTTAATAAATTAATTAAATGTTATTAATCAACAATTATTCTTTAAATGCTAAGGAATTATCAATAGTTCCCTTATCTTTTAAAAAATTTATAAAGAAAGATTTTGAATTTCAACATATCAATTGTTTAATATATTTCGGTGGTCTTGGAGGGTTTCTCCAATGTTCGGTTGATCAGCAATTCAAAATAAAGAATTTGTCCGAGTCATCAACTAATTTTACTTAATTTTCTCACAAAGAATTCACGATCTTTCAAAAATTTACGTAAGAATGTGAAATTTTCAAATGAATCGTGTCGCTGTATTGAATAATTTTAATCAACTTTAATTAATAATTTAAATTAACTTTTATACATATTAAAAATTTTAATTTTATTTTTAATTTTCAAATCAGTTTTTTTCTTTATTTTATTAATTTTGCTTTTCGTAATTCAGTCACAAGAAGTAATTATTTATTTATCGTTTTCTAGTAGATTTCAAGCCAGATTTAATAGTATAAATATGGTTTAAATCAATCTAGATCACTTTAATCCAGACGAGTGTGATAACGATTTCACAGGAAAATTTATTCCGGAAGTTTCATTATAATTCCATGATCGTCAAACATGAATGATGTTGAAAATAAAGCATTTGAGAATAATTCATTTCAAAACATTAAACTATATAGTAAGTACGCTATACGAAAATACTTTATGCATTTGAGTACATAGATTCTGGAATATAAATTTTTGATAAATAAAATGCATGATAATATTAATAGCCATCGTATTGAGGGACATTCAGTGTACAAGAAAAACTCAAGAAAGAAAATTCGCTTCTGTTTTTTGTTTTAGTTACCTAGGCTGAAGTTATTATTATAATTACTTTTTATAGCAGATGATTTTAGACTAAGAATCACACGTTGACATTATACTGGCATTTATTGTATGCAGGGTTTTTGTTTTAAGTAGAAAAAAAAATATCATAATGAGCGACATTTTTGTGTTTTTATACATTACCAAACAATAATATAGTAGTGTTTGACAATTCCCTAAGCTAAAATTTTACTGATAATTTGATACAATTAATCTGATGATTTATCAATAATATTTCTATAGAGCTTTTGTTATACTTTATTAAAAACATTTATGTTTGTTGTTTATAAAAAGCATATTCAAATAAATTTCGTCACGATTACTACGAATCAAGCCTTACTCTTTTTTTCTTTTTTTCAGATTCGAAAGAAGGTTCTTAATATGACTAGCACCACAACGTAAGTTCGATTCTATATTTCATGATAAATTATACAAAAGACTTTTGAATTAAGATTTGTGTATCATTTGAAAACCCTTACATCATTTAGATATTCTAGCTAAAAAGTAATAACAAGTTTTGTTATTTTAAATTTTATTTTCATCATTTTCAGTTTGTACTTTTAGATTTTTCTGATCAATAAAGATAAAATCAAAAGTATGTATGTTCCCAATTTTTGTATTCAAAGACAGCATTGATTGCTGAAGTTTCAAAGATTCTGAGTTTTCTGAATGCGCTGAGAGCTCATTATAAAATACTTCATTATGCTATTGATGTAAATGAAAAATATCATATGCTTAAAAGGATTTCTATATTTATCCATAAAAACTAATAACAAACAGTGTACATTATTGGCGTCCTGGTATAGGGACAGCGCGTCTTCTCAGTGATCTGGGCGTCCTGGGTTCATTTTCCGATTCTGGCATGGTTGTTATTCTTGTTCTTTTGAGTGCTATCTGTAAGGTGTGTGACTGTGCCCCCCTGTAAATAGGGACTGTGCAAGTGAATTTGATGAGTTAGTAGTCTTGGCCCTAGTGTGTAGTCTACGAAACAAAAGGCGTTGATAAGGGTTAAATCGTTTACTACCTCAGTGAGCTTCAGCACGGCAAGTGCCATAAGAAACAGCAATATCAACTGTTTAATTCGGATATATGGCAATTGTTAATTTTTAGTGTATAAAAAGATTTTAAGTTTATGACATTGTCACCATATGCGCAATTTTTTGGTCAAATTTCGAGAGTGAATTAGGAAAAACAGGATTCTATTTCACATTTGTATTTATATAAAAAATATGTACAAAAAAATTCCTATCGTATTCAAAAAAAATTATTACTATTATTTCTTCGACTTCAATAAAACATCCACAAATACTGAAATTTTAAATATTGTAATGATAAATGTGCTTCGAATATTCGGAGAACATCTTAATCCTCTGAAAATTTTACTTCTATTTCTGTATAATTTGGTATGAACGCAATTTTGTATTTTGTTGTTCTTACTAATGGCACTTACCATGGACAAGCCTGATGACGGCCTTCAATGATTTTAAACCGAATGAGTGTCTCTTGTGTTTGAAGTAGCGCCAACTAGGGCGAAGAGGGTGACTTAGCTACACGCATAACACATTCGCTTGCAGAGACCCTTTTTTAGAAGGGGCTAGCAAGGGTTTTAGAAGGGGCTGTATATAACACGTTCACTCACCTCACAGAAGAACAACCATTCTTAACCGGGATTCGAACTCGGGACTCCCAGATCACTAGGACGACACACTACCTCTGTACTAGGACGCCGGCTAATTTTGTATTTTAATATAACCCTTGAAATTGATTTATCAATTAGAATATAATATAGCTATTAAACTTATAAATTATGTGTTAGATAAAATCTTATAGAAATTGGTAATTTTATAGTAAAATTTGCAATTCTTAAAATAAAATGCTTTTAATTAAAAATTCACATTCAAAATTTCCTTTCAGCTGAATATTTTATTTTAATATAATGAAATTATATATTAGTTTGGCAGCCTTCTAAAATGGTAAATTGCAAATCTATTTCTGGTTAGTCTTGATTTGTTTTGATTTATTTTTATTCTGATTAATAAAAAAATATAAAAAAATTCATAGTAATAACTGACATTCAATTATACATTTGCTGATTCGAATATGAATAGTTCGAAATTGAAAATATATGCAATCGGAGATTAATATTTTCATAAATTGTCGAATAAAGAGTTAAAACAGGTTTTTGGAACATTTTAAACATTTGAAATCTATAAATTTTAGTTTATAGTAAGATTATTTTTCATGTTAGCATAATATATCGAATAATAAATTATTTTTAGCTTTGTAGGTTATGTTTAATAATAAAAAATCTTTTAAAAAATTGAGCTATGTGGATTAAACAATTTCAGTTTATTAAATTCCATCAATTTTATTTTCTATTGTTTATTAACTTCATTACTACTAGTTTGGAAACCCTTTATAGTTTCTCTTTATTCTATTATTTTTTTTTTCAGAAACAATACATCTGATAATGATGCCAATAACAACAGTTCTACAACGTCGGCTTCGGCCAACCCATTCCAAATTCAAGCGAAGGCTTCGAGATGGCACAAAACAGCTGTTCACAATTCAGTCGAACAGGTGAGGAGCTTTTTTAAACAATTTGTTCCCATCTTAAATCAATACAGTAAAAAGAAATGTGTATGTTACATTGAAAACCCGAAATCAGTCAAAACACGAAGTAACTAAATAAAACCCGTTTCAACTAAAAGCGCAAGGGAGAACCCGGATTTTCTAGAAAAACGCGTTCTGACAGCGCTAGGAAGAACCGGTTTTTCTCTAGTTATTTCTCAATACAACAGCAAGATAAGGATGTGTAGGAACTGGACAAAGGTAACTGTTCTACTGTTCTTGTAAAAAAATAGCTTCAAACAGATGTTTTTGTATGAAAAATGGTTCTCTTCACAATTCTGAGTGTCACAGTAGTTTGCTTTGTCGAAATAAGTAATTTATTATAACGGTACTGTATTAAACAATATTCAAATAAAGTTTTGTTTTTCAATTCCTACTTTTAATTCACACTCTCCCTATATAGATATATTGTTCAAATTTTTTTATCATTAATAAAATACTTTTTATTCATCTATTCAAGTTCAAATACGATTTTTAAACTTGCAGTGGATGACACATGATGTTAATGCAGTTTTTTAAACAAAATAATAACCCATTAATTAAATTTAATTAATGTTTATTATTTTAAGTAGAGTCTAGCAGTTTGTAACGGAAATGGAAATTGAAATCAACTGGAAGTAGCTAAATCAATAAAATGCAAGAATTTAAGTATTTTTCATGCGAAGGTGAAGAATGCGAGTTCAATTCCTGAAAAAATCAATCATTTTTTGAAAATGTGTGCTTTAAGTACACAAATCCAAATGATTCTCAAGCAAATCCAAATGATTCTCAAGATTGAGCTAGCAGTTGTGGCTTTTTGGTTAGCATGAAGGACTTTTCTCAAAAAATAAAAATGGAAGAAATTTTAAGCTTCAGGCTCAATTCCGATTTCTCTCCTTAAAATCTTTGTCATCAATTGTTGGTCACTTCTCCTACCTAACCCTAAGACTGAGCTACTTGTCGTGAAGGAGAATGGAAAATTCGTTTTCTGTTTTGTCACTTAATATTGTAATTCTGTCCTATGCATATAAATATTTATATTAATTGTAATTATTTAATAAAAAGTATCTAGAATAACATTTTTGTTTGCTGACTTAAGGAGGAATTGACTTAATTTTTTTTAAATATTACTTGTTTGAACTTAAATTCACTCCACATGAACTGAAATAACTGCTCCAAAATAGCAACAATCCTTGTGTTAAACTTTTAAATTGCATAAATGCATTTTAAAAACAAATTACTTTCGTACAGATATGCATTTATAAACATACGATGTTTAAATAAAATAGATATTTACAGATGTATTTTTTTGCTTTCTTTTTAGGCGGAAAGAAAGATTCCCCAGTTCGTCTTCGATCCAGACAGCGCTCTTGTCTTTTACTGGACGGTAAGTTTACTCATTATTTTGAAGGGAAAAAATCCTGATTTGCTTTTACTTTTTCTCATATTTCTGTAACCAAGAGAGAAACATTTTAAAGAGCATTTAAAGAAAATTTAACAAATTGTTCTATACTTAAAATAATTTGGAAGACAATATTTTGATTTTAGAAAACATTTACAAAAAAAGAAAAAAAAAAGGTAATTAATAATGTGATTAGTTATAACCATTAGTAAAATAATTTCGTTTTCTTAATTAACAACAAAAAGCAGTAAATTTCTGATCAGTGTAATAACTCTATGTATTAAAAAAATAAACTTTCAACTAAAAATTCGAACGAACATATAATTAATATTAATTTTGAATAAATAAAGGAATGCTTTTAAAAAACTCTTTCTTTGCTTATTTAAATATAATTGTTCATAAGAAATATTATTTTTATTTTACATTCTAAAGTAGAAAATATGTTCATTCCATGTATTTTTCTTCATTCAGGCTGTTGTGGCGATGGCAACACTGTATAACGCTTGGACGATAGCCCTTCGCATCGCTTTTCCTGAAATTCGTCAGGCGGTAAGAGAAGTTTTTTTTTTCTGCTATTTCCATCTGTATAATTTTCTATAAAATAAAAGATGTACTGAATTGGAGATACTAGATAGATTCAAGATTGATGTACGGTTGTTAAAGTTAAATAATTTTGAAGTGATTTCTAGCCAAATGTAATTGCGTTAATTCTATTGCAAACCCTTTTGTTACTATTTCTGCTAGCCATCCGAGATGGCGGTGTATTTTTTGTCAGTTTCTGGACAATTGGCACGATTTCAGTGTACTTGGCGGTAAACCGTACATGAATCTAAATCGTGATGAGATAATTGTTGGGCATTTGGAAAAGATTCATGATGAAATTTATTTCGGATCCGAATTC
>JAOUZG010007777.1:5000-13325 GCA_026289955.1 Argiope argentata | reverse complement strand
CAGAAAAAATAATGCAACTATCAATTTGAAATTCTTATCAGATATTCTCTTCCAGAGAACAAATGCTTAAGTGGAATTACCAAAATTGCAATAAAATGTTGAAGGGATAAAAAATATTTCACAATTTGGAGAAAAAAATCAAATTTTCAATAAAATGAGAAAAAATTAAGAAGTGCAATTCAAATTTGCACTTTTTTTTAAAAAAAAGAAATTGATCTGGATTTAATTAAGCTATCATAACCTTGATATTTTATTTTGTAGGTATTTAAAATTTTTAAGATTTTATAAACTTTTATTCCCAGATAAATAACTGTTTAATTTAACGAAAAGCAACAACAACCAGAGCTCAAATTTCCGTCATAATCTTCAGAAATAATGTTTAGAAGAATGATTTCTCCATCTTTTCCTTTATTAGGTGTCATAATCGAGTGCAGAATTAAATATTTGTTTGGATGCCAAACAAATCTGAAGCCAATTAAAACTTCTGTTTATTTTATAACATTTCGATATTACTCCTAATAGTTAATCTGGCAAACATTATTGATCTTATGTTCCTACGATTTATTGCACGGCGCATTCTGAAAAAGAATGATAAGTTTATGATAACAATGATACCAATATTGGTTTTGATTTTATTCGAAAGTCTGTTATGGCTTAAAGAAGAATGCTAAGAGAAAGGATTATAATCACCAAATCCACTCCCCCCCTTCCAAAAAAGAAGATGAAACCGACATTGAGATATAAAGAATCTTGCCATTATAGATTTTTCTGAGATCCGAAAAAATAATTTGTAAAATTGAGCCCATTGTCCAATTCATATATGTGTGAACGCGCCGATCATAAAACGCAACATGAAGGATTTGCACTAAAATTACATATTTCTATCTAATTTTTGATGAAATCTGTGTGGGCACGAGTATACGATATCTCAAGAAAACAAACAAGTTGATATAACAGAAATAGCAAAGAAGTTGATAATTTGATATAGCAATTTCGAAGGTAGCAAATTCCATAGATAAGATTTGATTAACTTGAGATAGCAGTTTTTAAGGATGAGATTTGACATGCTGTTTCATCATACTCGCACATGTGTATGAACTTATTCAGCACTGCTGTTGAACTGTCTCTCTGTTTTACAATAATGCCGGGTTTACACTCGACCCATTATAAGGCACCAAGTATGCAGAGCACGCGTAGAAAGGCTGAAAAATGCTGTTCGACTGTTGGCAAGTAATTGTCCCGCTGGGACAACTACGAGCCGCCGTATGTTTTTTTTTTAAATTGCAAATGCGTTTGTAGAATTTGGCACGAAAAAATAATCACTTATCATAGATTAATTCCTACATCTTTTAAATTTTGTTATCTCTAATGCGAGGTTGTGTGCTTTAAAAAAAATTTATTTGCTATAATTATCCAAATTTAAGCATGTTGACCTTTTTATTTTTATTTTACCAAGTTTCTTTGGGTGAATATACTTCATTCGAATACAAAACGTAGTGAAAAAAGAAAAAAAAAGCAAGGGAGCCAAAATGACAATTCTTGGCCAAGCATGGATTGCCTGAATTTATCTTAATGAAACTGTGGCAAACATAAACCAGATCCCTTCTGCGCATGCGCTTTTTACTTGCCTTCTTCTAACTGGCTAAATGTAAATCCGGCATAACGCTTTACACTTATTCACTCTTGCATGAACGTTATTGCTCACACATTTATCAAGAAAATTTAATGTAAATAAATTTGAATATTGGAATCAAAATTGTATGTATATGTATCACGTATCAGATGTCATGAGCTCAAAGTAAGAGACAAAAATACGAACTCAGTTTTCTAACCTGTACTTGCAAGTTTTGCAAGAATAAGAGAAAATCGAGAGGAGAACACTTCCTCGTTTAATTCGTTCATTTATTTGCTTGTGACCATTCGCATAAAAGGAATGGCATATTATATTTATTTTGAACATTTGTATATTCTCTGGCAATCCCGTTTCTATTCTGTCTTCTAAAATTGTTGGTGAATACATTCATTTTAGTTATTAAAATAATAAAAAAAATGTGAGAAATAAAGAAAAATAAAATTTCTTGCATTTGCAGTCAAAGTAGCGTTTCCGAGAGGTGATATTTTAAATTTTGAGTAGCTTTCAAAACCTTTTTTTTTCTTTTGATAATAATACTTTCTCAAACTATCTTTGGAAAACAAAATCACTAAATAGCATTTTAACAGTGACGCATTGTCAGAAGGGAAAGGTGATTAGGGAGAATTTTAGAGCACATTTTGCACTTAAAAGCCTAGAACATAAAACATTTTTTTCTTCAAATATACAAAAAAAAGTGGGGGTGGTTTTTTTAAATTTTTTTTGTATATAAATGTCATTAATTTGAGGATTTTACTTAAAAAGCGTTGGACAAAAGTTTCGAAAGCAAAAATCAACCCAAGTTTCCTTTGCTGGCTTATCTTGTTCTCTGGCTATAAATTTCAATGTACTTTACATGCCTTTAAAAAGGGGTAAAGAACTTTTTGTTTCTGACATTTTTCCCATGAATCTTTAAGAAACATTCTTGTCATTTTCATTTTTTATGATTTTGAACAAATTTAGCTTATTAATATAGGGAAATTATGCAACAGCTTAAAATCCCCCACAGCTTTAGGAGATTATGGTATTTGAAGAATAATATAATTTTTCCCTTTATATAAAAAAAGTTATATGCTCTACACCTATCAAGATAATGCCGGGTTTACACTTGACCAGTTATAAGAAGGCAATTTGACGGCGCATGCGCAGAAAGAACCTTATTTATGTTTGACACAGTTTCATTTAGATAAATTCAGGCAATCCATGCTTGGCTACGAATTGCAATTTTATCTTTCTTGTTTTTTTTATTTTTCACTCTGTATTGTATTAGAATTATGAATTATTATACAAAGAAACGTGGTAAAATAAAATAAAATGATAAGTTTACTGAAATTTGGAGAACTTTAGAAAATATATGGCTAATAAAATAGAAGAAAAAGAAGCACACAGAAATCAAAAGATGTCGGAAATAATCTATGATAAATTATCAATATTTTCCCACCAAAAAACCCACCAAATTCTACAAATGAATGCGCAATAAAAAAACAAACAATACACCGGATTGTAGTTGTCCCGTCTGGACAATTACTTATCATATGCCTAACAGCATTTTTCATCTTTTCTACGCATGGGCTGCTTACTTACTGTTCGGATTTGCCCTGATCGAGTGCAAACCCAGCATAAAATCAAGTATCTTTTAAATTTTAGAATATTAGAATCATAACTGTCTACACCGACCAGCTTGAAGGCATCGAGAAGTTTCAAACCAGATTACATGACAACATTGGCGGGAGCTGAGATTGAATCTTAAGGATCATCACCGGTCACATGTAATCCTTCCCGTAGGAGGTAAGTCAGTAATCGGTTGAGGGAATAGTCATACCACATCATTTTTTTACCGTTCGAGTGATGAGAAACAATCTTATAACGGAAGTTTCCCGTCCATAATTATCATGCACAGAATATTGACATGTTTTCAAATTCAACTGTAGATCATAAAGATGCCTTTTTCTCTCATTTGGCTGTACATTTCAAAAATCAAAAGACATCAAATTTTATATTTGATTATTCAAATCTTGTTAGAAAGATTTATAGTTTTTATTAAATCACCATTTTATTTTAAAACGACTCTTAAATTTGAATTTTCTATAAATGGCAGATTAAAACTTGCGCTCTAGAATGCACCAAATAATTAATTAATTTGCTTCTTCAGTTTGTCGCGAAATTTCCTTTTAAAAAACTAATATTATATATATGAAATTAAAATCAATGCTAATATGTGGCAAAGAGGTAAATGAAATATCTAAGTTTGTGCTGCCTAAAGGTCTCAGGAGGTTCAATTCAATTCTGGTTTAAAAAAAGTAATTGAGTTAAGAAATCGGGAGACTTTTTTAATGTTTTTGATTTTCCGTGATTTCTGTAACTATTATAGGTTTCTAATCATTTTGACTGGTTTGAATAGTTTAGATTTAATCGTAAAGAAGCTCAGACGTAGTAAATTGATTGGAACTTACGTTTAATCAGCGGAGCAAAATAAATTGAAAGCCATTAATGGTAACTATTCAAGTTTGAAATCAAAACAGCAAATCGTTAAAAGATTTTTTTCCCCTGTTGTGTTTGAGAAGAAGGAATTGATGTCAGAAGAACAACATATATCTGTCATTTTTGTTCCGAAGTTATACTGAACAGTATTATGATGAAAATAAAGTGTGAAAGGCATTAATAAAAACGATGAAAAACACTATTATAATATCTAAATATCAAAACTAATTGGAAGGCCTTCTGAGAGTGCATCGCCATTATACAACTCTACATTTGACATTCTTTTTTTTATTACTTTTTCGTTTACTTTAGTTTGATATATTAACGTACCGATGGAAAGCAATATTAGAACAATTTTGAGACGGATCTCGTAATTTTGAATCACAGTCAGACGACGAGGTCGACACCTGAGATTGCAACCACCCCCTCTTCACCCCACCCCACACCAGCGGTAGGACTTTTGGCTACTACAAATTTAACGTGCAACTGACCCCTTACATGACGGTTCCTCGATGGAATCGAGTCTCGAACTTGAGACCCTATGGCTCCCCAGTTGAGACCTGACCACCAGGCCACCAAGGCCATAAGTACTTTTCCGTAAAAGTAATACTCTTTAAAAAATTCAAAATCAATATTCGGACGAATCTTCAATTTTTAGACCTCCTTCAGTTTATAAAATATAATATAGGAAACTGTCCGTCCGTCTGTCTGAGACAAAAATAACTCAAAAACTTAATAGTTGATGGTGAAATTGAGCTTAGTGTTTCGAATTTGGTTTACGATTTTTGTAAAACATTTTCAGATTTCCATCAAATGGTGAATTAAATTTTTTCAAAGGAATCTGTTTTGTTCATCTGTTCGGTTGTTTAAATTTAACTTAAAAAGGTAATCACAAAACGAAGAAAGTTAGATCGTTAAAATTTGGCACACAGATTTAATAATTACGGAGTAGACATCTAAAAAATACTTAATAAATCCAACCAGCGGTTGATGATCTGTCGGACTGTACTCTCAGATCAAAATAAACCCGATAATAGCAGTGACTTTAATAGATCGAATTCGGTGTGGGATTTTGTAACTGCAAGTGAAGTTTTGTGGCAAATATTTATTTCAATCGGTTGGAAAAAACGTGTCAAAAATACAAATTTGGTTTTTGAATACCATTAATGCATGTCAAATAACTCGCCAATCATATGAAAATTCAGTGAGAATTCTAAACTTACACCAAAAGTCAATATTTCATAATTATTGTACGCCAATGCCATTCAAAGCATTCTCCAGCAGCACAAGTGTATTAGAGAATAAGCAAGAAAGTTTTGTGGAGACCACTTTCACTGGTTTTTATAATTATGTATATTTAAGAAAATCATTCCCATTTAAGATATCGAACTTATTCGGTTTTGAACGAATTTATTTGTCAATTGTTTTATTTGAAAATTTAATAAAATAAAGTTACAATTTTACTTCGAAAGTATTTACATTCGAATTACATATCAAATGGACATTCTCTGTTTTTCAAATAAAGAAACGTTCATAATATTGATAGGTTACGCGTTCGTTACCGGTTCTATTGAAATTCCGCTGTGTAAGCATGTTGGATTTGATAAATCTGTAAAAGTTCATTGCCCTCTCACTTCAAAATTACGAGTTCGTCCTAATTTAGCCATCCGTTACTTTCGAATGGAAAATATATATAACTAAAACGAAACAGAAAGTAAACTTACTGATGTAATATTGAAATTTGGATAAGATGGTGTCAAAAATTAAAAACCGCATAATTAATAGTGTTGTCTGTTTTCTGGAGATAATAGAAACACTTTATGCCTTATTTTTTTATTTTTACTTTTGAATTTAAAATTTCACTGTGCAATTATTTAAGGTAATAAGACCAGAGAAGTAACTATATCCGATTCCCTCTAGACTAACTGAAGGTTATAAGATTTAAATTGAATGACTATCATCGTGATAGCTATTGTAAGGGTGTTAAAGTTGATCATAATCGGTTCCATTGCAATTTCGTAGGAGACATGTTCTTTCAACAGTGTATAGGTAACTCGACCCTCCATTTATATTACATCCACCAGGAAAACGAGAATCAACTCTCTATCGGAAGCTTCTAATCCTCGTGTTTGGCGTGTTTTGTGGTTTAGGCAATTCAGATAATTTTCTTGTTTACTCAGCAAATTGTTTCCCCATTGAATTTTGTTTCATTTAATGAAAAAATCATATTTTGAATTTCAAAATATTAGAATCGAATTTATGGAAAAAAGTTAAAAATATTGTAGTTACTAGAATTATGGAAATCTTCTGGAAAGTTTGAAGGCCCAAATCGGTAACATTGTTTGTTGATACCACATAAAATTGCATATGATTTTAGTGAATTAGAAATGAGAGACAGTCATATATCCATAGTTTTTGTGATTGCTTTCAAGTGATCTATATTCTTTACGTGCAAAATGTATTTGCAGGTATACGAAAATATCAATAAAGAATATGTCCTAGTTGTTATTAACAATTTCTTTTGTTGCCATTTTTTTGTAATTAAAACTTTTTTTTTCTTTTAGAAATATTCATATGCGATATACCTCAGTAGCATTTCGATATTAAGTTTTTTTTGATAGAGCTGTCTAAAGATATAAAAGGGAATTTGATTCAAATATCCGCTTTCAACAAATTCCCTTAAAACTTTTCAACTCTTACTATCAATAATGATCTATTTAATAATCTGTGCGTCACCTTCTATAAGCCTCTTCAAAGAAATTAATTTTTATAGTATAAAATATCTATTTTTTAATTTCGTCTAATACATTGATTTTAATATTCTTATTATAATCAATGCCACAGAAAGGCTTATAATAATACAATTATTTCATTAAAATCTCACTAAATAAAAATAAATAAATATTGTAATAATTAGGGCTGCTTGTATTTTGATGTGACTCCAACTATCACAACGTTTTAGAAGAATAATTTTGTTTACAGTTTAGTTAAAGAATTGATTAAGCATTCAATTTTTACTCCACTCTTCATCGTTGCAGTGTGTGTTATAGTGCTCTGAAGAAAAGAGGAGAATAGCTTTTTAGAAGCATACTTGGATGGTGAGTCGTGCGTCAATTACGTCACACACAGCCTTTACGGAGGCTGTAGTATACAGATATCTGATTTGATTATGATATATATATATATGACTTTTGATATATGATTTATGATAGGTATATGCGATTTATGATAAACATTCACCTCAGGGTGTTAAAATGTATGAGTTAATTAAGAAAGACAAAGAAGGAATTCAAAAATATATTTTTTACGTTCTCTTATAGGAATAGAAAGTATTGTAATTGTCAAAAAGTTAAAAAAAAATGAATTCAATATTTTGAGGATTTTTTGTATTTAAACCACCCTGAGTTTGAAAATAGTTTTTTTTTTCTGGAATTTTACCGTCTGCGATCATTCAATAAATAATTCAATAAACGATTTTGATCTAGACAGACGAAATTTTAATGTGGACTTTAGACCAAATTTTCGAATTTTAAACTGATTCTTCTTTTCTTTGATTTCTTTCGAATTTTGAGCTGAATCAATTCTCAGGAAATCTATCTGGTTGTAGCAGATAGACCTTCAGGTGAGGAAGAAAATTAAAATTAAAAAAAAAACATAAAGAACTAAATATATAAAATTTTCTATACTAGTATCAAAAATACAGACCCGCATCAAATTTGGAATCAAATCCATCTAGAGATTGCCCACTTGTGGATTTGCACTTTTGGATGCGTTTAAATACGATAACTCAAAAATGAATGAAATTTGAATGAATAAAATTACGTCATGGATTCCTGTTGATAAAATTGCAATTTTTTTCTAAGCTTTGCTTTAACGGGTCAATAAAAATGCATCCAAAGTGCTATATTGCCTTACGGAATATAAAACACTTATATGCGACACTCTGAAAATAGAAATTTGAGCAATCGGATTCAAGACATTTGCTTAAATTCAGTTATTTTTATACGGGATATACGTGATAACACTTATATTAGGAGAATGCGAGAATGTTTCTTAGAAACCAATTTCTCTGATCTCGGTTTGCAGTCTTATTACGAATTCCTGCCTACTTCAGAACAGTTGGCAAGGAACGTTATTAGCTTCTTCCACGACGTTTTCATTATGCATTTGACCTCATATACGCGACGATGTATCCATCTTCTCGCGTTGCCCTT
>JAOUZG010007765.1:0-13258 GCA_026289955.1 Argiope argentata | reverse complement strand
AAACAAGAAAATAAAGAATATTTTAGGTAGGTCAGGAAATTTCCCGTTTTGCTTAGTATAGATTTACTTCTTTTAACTTTGGAAAAACAAACATTGTATACGGTATAATGGTTCAATGGATGTAATGAAGCACAAGTTTGTATAAAGTATGTCATTAAAAATATACATGTCCTTATTTTTTAAAAAGAGTGAATAACGTATATACATTAAAGTATTCAACATTTATTTCATTATTCTATTGAATTTAACCACACCTTCTCAGTGCTTCCGTTATAAACCAAGGCATAGAACATTCTCCCGTCTCAACAGTTCTGAAGATATCAGATACGAAATGATTTGAGTTCCATAATGAAGAAGAATATAAATCCATTTTAGCGGTATTGGGTTTGATTTATCTAATTTATTTTAATATCAAAAATCATTTTTAAAAGTGAAACCGAAATTGTTCATCTAATTGAGCGCAAATCGTAATCTAATGCATTTATAATGTTTTAGAAACAAAAGTCGTTTTTGAAAATTGATCTGTATTATAATAGGTACATACACAAATAAGTTCACACATCTCGAAATTAAGACATTGGGATTCTGAAAGTGGACATAGTTCTATCAACAAGTGCGAGAAGGAACAGATTTACAACAGACAAATTTTAAAATGTTTTAGAAATCAGAAATCTAGAAATAAGCACCGATCCCATAATTTGATTCATTAAAACAGCCCAATTTTGTTTTATAAATTACAATTTAACATCAATCTGGAAACCATATTTTCAATCTGATAAAGATGAATATCCCAAATTCTATCAAATTTCCTATTGAAAGATCGTTTTAAATAACAAAAAATAATTTTTGCCTGTATATTTATTATATGTAAAATTTAAAAAAACACACACACACATTGACAGTTTTCGATTGTCAAAATATTTGACACATTATTTATCATCCGATTTAACGAAAAGTGCTTGTATTCATTATGAAATTATTATTATTTCTCATATTTATCACTCCCCCGTTGATATTACTGTGGTGTTTAACTCATTAAAACATTTCAATTTTGATTTCTTTAATGTTTTTTTTATTTTTTGCTTTTTGAGTTTCTGTTAAAATAATATAAATGTAGACATTGTCATTTGAATTTATTTAATTAAATTATTCGTAAAAATTCATATTTCGAAAAGAAATTTATTTTATTATTTTTTATTTACAACCACACCTTTATAATTTGGTGATAATAATAGCTTTTTTGGTTCATAATTCGCATGAAAAATTTGATAGTTTATCGACTGCGCTCTATCAAATCAGATTGAAATTATTCAAATTCTAAACTATTTTGATTTTTAATGAGCATTTACCGTCATTTTTTGTAATCATGACAAAGCTCTAAATACAACACCATCTTCTCTCCAAACACATTAAATAAATTGCTTTGTTTCTATTCTTCTCTTATCCATACATAAAGGACTATTGTTTTCTCTTTGTTACAAATATTATAATAAAAATTTATAAATAATTATAATAAGCATTTGTTTAAATGCCCTTTGTAGGATATTATACTGTATATAATTCTATTTTATAAAGGTAAATATGATGCCCCTTATTTTGCTGCAAAATCTAACAAGTGTCCAATCATTTAAAATTAAATTCGGAAAAATTTACATAGTTTAAATGCATATAACAAATGTTTAATTAATAATTTAAATGTCCATTGTTATGTTCAACATTAATAGAAATAATAATTTAGTTCTTCCTGGTCAGAGATTCTTGTAAATATTTGAAAAGCATATAAACTGAAAACGCATTTTGCAATGAACACAGAGAAAAAAGTCTTCATTTAATACAAAAAAAGGCCGAAAAATAATTCTTTTACACTCTGGATCACGAATAAGGTTAAATCATTAATGCCAACTGAAAAACGCTCTACAGAAGAGATGCCAACTCAAAAGAAGGTATTCCATTACTGGAATTTTAACCACACCTTGGAGCCGATAAATCATTCTTTGCCCCTTTTTCGGTGTCACTAAGAATAGACAAGCCACCTATTGCGATACCTTCCCGTGAGAACACTTCTGGCTCATAAGAACCAGATATTCTAAAAATATTTCTTTACATTTTGAGATTTCAGGAAATATTCTTATATCGTGTTAGGATTTATTTTTCACGTTAATATCCAAATATCATAAAAGGAAACTATCTAACTTTTAAGATTAAATCGAGATATCTGTTTTTCCTGAACTGTTTCTGTTTTCTTTTTTACTTGCTTTGAATCGAAAATTTTCAAATAAATAAATAAAAAGGTATTTTTATGAAGGGTATTTATTACATCTCATGCAAGGTAATCTCCAAAATAAATGCTTTTTACAAACATTTCTTAAATGCTCGAAGCTTTCAAATATTAGGCTGGGGAAAAAGAAATTCATTATTATTTTGCAGACATCTACCCAGAAAATAATGGATTTCTTTCCATTATTTTTCCTTTTTTTTCTATAATTTAAGAAAAAATTCTATTATTTTCATTCCATGAGGAATTTTTGAAAATGATGTAAAAAGAAATCCATTATTTTCTGGGCTATAAAATAATAATGGATTTCTTTTCCCCAACTTAATATAATATAATGAAACCGTTTTTGAGCTTTGAGCAAGTTTTCTCTAATTATACCCGGAATCTCGGAAACGTCACCATGTTGAGACTATAATAACAAAACAGAAAAGAAAAAAAAACACCCTTTGCATTAAAATGAATTAAATAGAGTTTTATACATTGATTATCTTATATCAAAGCAGGTCATTTCTATATATAATCTTGGGCAAAAAAGCCTATAAGAGATAAAGGAATATTGCCAATATTTTAAGATATCATTGAAATTGATGAAAATTAATGATGATATTCATTTTGATGCTCTCCTTGACTTTAAAAAAACTTTTATATAATTTGATTACTGAAACTGGCCAGGAAATTTACTTTCAATTATTAGGAATTTTAATTAATACAGAGTCATTGGCCTTTTGAAAGATAAATAACTCGATTCTAAATTGCCATAGATAGACATTTTCTTACAAGAAAAAAATATTTTATGTAACACAAAAAATTATGTTATGTTTATAAACGTACAAGCAGTACTCGCAAGGTGTTGGCTTTGGCTTAGCAATCAAGAAGAAAAATTAGCATTAAACTTAAGTCTAACCTCTACCCGATATGACATGGGAACGTTACGAAACATCAAACAAATAAAAAGTATATTTAGAAATTATCAAAACTAGTTACAACATAATTTTTGTAGCGCACATACAGAAAAATTTCAATTGTTAAAAAGGTAAAAATATGATATATTCGTTGACAAAATACAGGCGATCATTTCGAGATTGGATTTCCATCTTTTAGGTATAATGAAATTTGAATTGATGTTTAAAATCACACGTAAACAAAGAAATGTAACGCATATGTATATCACAACTCTTTCTATTTTCACATGCACAGTTTGAGATTTTCGCATATGTGCGAATAAGTTAAAATCGCAAATATAAAACTCTTTTTTTTTTACTTTGATATGAATTTAATGTACTTAAACTGTTTTCAATAAATGCTCTACAAAATGGTATAAAATACTTTAATATTCGTTTACTATTTCTCGAGTTTTTGTAGTTTTAACATACAGAGGCTTTCAGGAGACTTCGTTTTAAACTATGTATAGATTATTCATATGTTTTGGAATACACATTTTTATATAGACATCGGTTCAATTAGTCATGCATAATAAAATATGTTATTATCCAATCTGCGATCTATAAAAAAATTCAATTTTACTGTGACAGAAAGTTCTCAGAATAGCTTTCAATTAATATATAATTTTGTTTTATTTTGTCTGTATTAACTGGCTAATTGGTGGATATTCTTATAGATGGCCAATGAAAAAGCTTAGCGCAAATTAAAATAGTGATTTTCAGACCTCATTATCACATTAGTATTATTTATCTAAGACTGAAATATTTGATTTCTAAAAACGAATAGTCAAATAAATTAATAACACTTTTTCTAGCACAAGTTCAAGTAGAAGTTTTAAGAGTATGAATATTTAGTCATGATAATTATTTTCATTATTATATCTATTAGAACAAAAAACACAAAAAGTTATTAGAAAATAATGCAAAACATTTTTTAAAATAAAAACAAATAATTATTGCTAATTGTGTTTAAATTATGAATATTTGGGGGTGGGTAGGGTTACCTTTTATATTGTACCAGAATAATTAAATATTTAGTCAGATTTTCAGTAAATTAAATAATTTTATAAGCTAATTGCTTTTCTGCAAATTAAAATAAATTAACAGGGAAAAGTTAGAAAAGGTATTCTTATGTCCCTCCCCTTCGAAGAAAAGGGTTGCTTCTATTCCTTGGGAGTTGGGGGGTGGGGGGAGATGTCCCTTGCCAAGACACTTCGTGTGGTCATTCTATTGGTCATCTGGTAAGTGCTTTTACCATTACCGTTTTTTGAAACTTTATAAAAGGAAACACAGAAAGTGGAAAGTTACTTTTCGCGCCTCTTCAGCTGTGTATTTGCTTTTCTACACTGACCGTCGCTACTCCTGCCATTTTGTCCAACTAGCAGATTGTATTTACCGTAAGTAAAATTTGATCTTAGGCACAATTCATCCATAATATTATTTTGATCTTTAAAATATATCGTCAAGGATTCTTAACATTTTTATGCTTCGGCGCAATCTGAATTAAAAAACATTAAAGTACATTTGCATTCATATTTCAAATTAAACTTAGTCAATCGTAAGTTTTTGTAGAGTAATTAAAAACTTCGGGATTATTGGTTTTATCCATCCCATATAATATTTTTAAAAAACATTCGTTTTAGACTTCTAGAATTTGATTGATCTCATTGTTTTATACTTTTATTAATCAATCTGTTTTGAACTAGCGTTTATTTGTGAAATTATTTGTGTTTCTAGTAGCTGTTATTTATATTTTTTTTCCATGAGTTTTCAATCAAAATCGGAAACTTTATTTAGCACATTTAGCTTAGGAATTGTTAAGCATTTATTTTAAGACAATTTTTCAGATATAAATATCTTCAATATCTTTATCGCACGTATTTAATCTATAAATAATAATAATAGTTTACGTTTTAAATCGAAAGGTGTAATATTGAATATTTTATTTCCCTCTAAAGATTTTTTACAAATTCTTTGATATAATGTATACACGGATTTCGGATTTTTTTTTTTTAATGAGACATAGAATATTTAACCAGTGCTTTTTTTTCTTTGTTGTAGCAATATTTCATTCTTTCTTATTCTATTTAATACAATATTTTCAGAAGTTGATTGCATTTAAAATGAAATTTCTTATCTTCGTGTATAATTTATTTGCTTTAATATTACCTGAAAAAATTCATGAAGTAAATCAGTACAATTTTGCTGTGCAAAAATGAATTAGGCTTCTGTTATTTAATACTTTTGTCTCGAGGGATTTTTGAGCATTTCTGTGCTTTTATTTCCTCGATTGCACGCGAGATTTAAGAAAGTTCGTGCATGATATATAAATATATTTTTTTAATCTATGCTTTAACATCTGGATTACATACATTCTCAGCGAGTGTTATCCTATTAAATGGTTTACTTCATTAATATTTCTATCATGATCTATACTATTAAGACAAAAATTGCATCTATATATTTTGTTTCTTTATAGATTTTTTTTGAATATTTCTTCGTATTATTATTATTATTATTATTTGATATTTCAATGTTTGAAATTTAATACTGAAAGTTAGATTTTTGAAAGAAATTTTATTATATTTATTCTTTTGTACCTTAATAGAAAATATATTCTATATTTGATGCTTCCACTAATACGAAACAATGGAGGATTTTCGTATTGCTATTGAAACAGTGCAAATTATAAAATTTATTTCTTTTAAAAATTGATTTCTTGATTTAACAGATTGATATCTTGATTTATTAGTGATAAGTTGGAACGAGATGCTTAACATTTTGATAAATCTGTAAATTATTAATTTTACTGATGTTATCAAAACTAATTTAGATACAGCCTAGTTGTCACTAGTAAAAAGTTAGAATAAAAAGTAAATTTTTTTGAGAAAATATTAATTTGATTCTATTTAATATTCTTGATGTCGCAATAATTTTCTTTAAAAAATTTGAAAATGATTTTTAAATTCATTATTTGGAAAATTGACTTTCTTTTTTTAATGTTAGTTTAGCTTATAATGTTTTATATTTTATAAGCTGTCTTCTGACATACTTAATAATACATTTATTTTATTAAGATAAACATTATGAATTATGGTCTAATGAAAGTTTTTATCTTAAACGATTCAATAATTTTCCTACGTATTTATTTATTTATTTTATTTCAAAAAGAACAAGCTTTTCATGACAAATGTTTTATGGTTAATTTAGTATTTCTTAGCTAAAAAAACTGAAATTATTTTATTAGAACTCAATCAATCCCAATATAAAAATGTTAGATAAAAGTGTGGCGTATTTATTTGCTCAGGAAGGAACGAATACAATTTTTTATTCAACAATTAAAATTTTAATGAAACTTATTAAGATCGTATGACCAGAAAGAATTTTGTCTTGCACTGTTCTCACTTTGAAAAATGAAGTTTTTCCTTTAAAATATACTATTTGATGTACATAGAGAGATACTTTATTTAATTGCTTTTTCAATTTCATTTTATTTATAGAATTCAAAATCTTAGCATTTTATACATTTTAAAAAAATTTCCTTGTAAAACCAGTAAAAGAATAAAATATTAAATTGTCACATATTATATAACACTTTAAACTGCATCAATGGTGCAGAAATACGAAAAACTGTTTTTTCGTTTTCTCATCTCAACTATAATTGTTAATTGAGATACAATTTATAAATCTACTAAAAAGATAGAATTATTGAAATCTCAATTATAATAGATCGTTTATCCAGAAGTATGTCATAAATTATTCGATTTGATTTAACGTATCTTCTTTTGTGTCTACCGTTTTTAGATAAAACAAATCAAAATCAAGATGATAAGATTCCTCCATCAGCATCTTAAATATCACTTTTGTTTGATAATGTTTTTAAATATTTTGAAACTTATTAATTACTATTTCTCGGCAAGCTTCAACTGTCATTTCTGCTGTATTTCAGATTATATATAGAAGGGAGTGCTATTGAAGATAATTAAAGTTGCTATTCTCGAAGTTTCTCTCTTTAAGCAAATGTTGTTTTTCCAATCATTATAGTCTTTCTTTCCAATCAGGGTATTGCTTTTCTTTTTGGATGGCACTATTTCGTAATTTTTGGTCTCATTTTGTGATTTTAATAAGCAATAAGATTTTTCCTTCTGAATCATTTATCTAATCTTTTTTTAAATGAAGAAATAGTAGGGAGCGCATACGCAACAGTTCAAAAAATTTTCATATCTGAAAATAGGCAGAAAAATCTTTAATTAATTAAAATTTAAAAAAGAGATTGGTCATCTGAAACGTTCTTACCGATTTCTTTTTTTTTCTCTCCCTTTTAAGTTATTATTATGAAAACCTTTTCTTCATTTTTTGGCAAATAATTTTTAACTACAGCTGTAGTCTCAAGATCGTCCCAGGATGGATTAAGTAATAATAATAAATTGTTAAAATAAAATCATAACGTGACTCTAAAAGTGATATTGGTTTTATTTAGATTATTTATTTCTCCCACGTTATGTCATTTGAACGCATTAACCCTCTGCACTACGACGGTGCCTCTGACTCACCATTCAAGATAGTGCATCATTTGGACGTTTTATTTATTTATTTTTTAAATTTAATTGTTAAAAACGCCCACATAATGGTTAAGAGATGTAGATTAATTTTTCAAAGAAATTCGACAAAAGGATTATGCATATTTATTTTTCATACCAATAAAAAAATTTGTATTAAGTGAATAATTTTGAATCCAATTATTTTTCGGAGTGCAAGGGGTTAAATTTTCAAATATGCTTCTTATAATCAAATGGCAATGACTGGGCATATATACTTTGATCTGATTATCATAATTAGACTAAATGGATGGAGTAGTACAGCGTCATGGATCTTAAACACGTTTCCTAACTTCTATAATCATTTTACAGGAATTACTATTGAATCATTAATACAATTACAGAGTTATTTTCTAATTACTTAGAATTTAATTTTAAATAGGGAGTCTCAAGCTTTATCACGTAAAAAAATGTTAATTTTTTTGTTGCTATTTTTCTAAATGAAAAAACTCTAAATTTTTAAAATATTTTCTTTATGTTTGTTAAGGAATAAATAAGTTGTCGATAAATCTATAAATATATATTTTTTATATAGAGACGATATCAATTAGTAACTTATAGAGTAATATTCGTTAGAAAGAAGGAAGTAGAAATTTAAGCAGAAATTTTCTTGTACCCGTGACTGAAGATAGAAAGTGTGAAATTTCTTTCTCTTAGATTTTAAAAAATGACGAGTCAAGGAAAAGCAATCTAATACTTAACAGAACATATTTTAAGTGTTCAAGAAAGTAGTCTAACACCAAATATAATAATAATATCCAAAATTTGATAATTTGTCAAAATTTTTATGAAGTCAGATCATGATGTTGTTTTTGGACTGAAGTTTTTGGCATCAACAAAAATTCGTAGAAGGAAAATAAAAAATTTACTCTCTGCACGAGCATCTCAAAAAAGCAGCTTTTAATAACGCTTTGCCATGGCATTTACAAAAGCTCAGATTAAAAAAAGAAAGTTTATGATAACAGCAAATAAAACATTGAAATATGTCATTTTGAGAGCGTGATTATACGAAATGAAATAAATAGGAAATGTGACATTTTTTTAAACAATAAATACGAGAAAAAGTTTTTATGATCGTTTGAAATTCTAAAGTGACTTATTCAACAATTAAAATGAATAAAAATATAATTTAACTTGAGAAGCCCGTGGTGCTTGGCCGTTCAAAAAATTATTTTCTTACATGGTACAGTGAAATGTGCATAGCAGATTTCATTTCAATCTTTTTTTTTCTTTCTAAATAAGGGAAATTGTTTTGAAAAAGTTGTAAATTAATTCATGTAAATCTTTAAAATGTACACATACTATGTCTATTAAATCCGAAAGAAATTTAATGAATGAGAAAATTTGGACCATATCTTATTTTTATTTTTCTTGTTTCTTTCAAAGAACAAGATAATTCTCTAAAACAATTTTGGGCGCTTTTTCTGTCGAAAGTATAGGGTAATAATGTTTTTGAAATTATTTGCATTTAAAACGGACGCCATTTTTGAGTACGTTTAACAAGATTTCCCCTCAAACGACGGGTGTGCCAAAGGGGAATTTCTTACCCCCTTCTCGACCGCAGAGAGAGGAGGGTAAGAGATTCCCCTCTGACGGTGTCCACTGGACGAAGCATTTTACCTTATCATGTGGTCATCCTATTGGTCAACTGCAGGTCTTTGTAACCCCAATGGTCATCTTTCGAGCATTAATACAGAAAACTGAAACTGTCGTTGTAAGTTGGTTGTATCACTTGCAGTTTGTTCAGAAAGTTTGGCCAAGCGTGTTCCGCTCATCAGACCAGCCCAAATCATCTTTGCTGCTTATACGCGGGATATATTTCCATCTTTTGCAGTACATTCCAGTATGTAAATTTTGGCCTTACGTATTCCTTATGTATCATATTTTCTTTTCAAAATATCTCTTTAAACCTTCTTAGATTTACTCTTTCTCGTGATATAAATATAATGCACTTGTCAGTTGTATGAATAATCATATTTTAAATCAAATTTGTAAAAGTTGAAATACTTTTTACAATGGAAAAACTATTACTTTCTTCTCCTCATTCAAAGTTTTTCTAGGTATATTTTTTCTTTTAAACTTCTAGAATTGAAATAATCTTCTCGTTTTAAACATTTTTTTTTCAATTAATAGCAACTTTTTTTGAAATGCGTTTTACCAATTTGTTTGTGATATTAGGATCTCATGGCAACAATTTTTAATTTTTTTTTCCAGAAACTTTGCACCGAACATGCCGTTTTGATTGAATTTCTTTAAAATAGGAGTTTTAGATAAATAACGCTTTATAAATTTTATCTTACATTTATAATTGGTCAATAGCAATAATACGATTTTTTTATGTAAAAGCTGTAATATTAAAAGATATTTATTTATTCCCAGATTTTAAATAGTGTTTTGTATATGTTATACAAATGAGTTGGGCAAAATTTTTCTTTCAAGCTATTATGGAAGCAAATGGGCTATAACATTTTATCTATTCATTTTTTAATCATTATTTTTAGCATTTCACTGGAATCGTATCTCATTTAAAATTGATAATCCTATCTTATTAAATCATTATTTTTCTTATCTTATTAAAATTCTTATCTTTGTATATAATTCTATTGTTGTTGTTTCTTATGGAGCTTGCCATGTGCAAGCTCACTGAGGTAGCCAGGGATTTAAGCCTAATCAGTATCTCTTGTTTTTGTAGTAACGCCAACTATGGCCAAGAGTAGGATTTTTGCTACTCACTTATCACATTCATTTGCACAGCCCATTTTTAGAGAGGGGCACTTTCAAACGTTCAACAGATAGAACATAAAAGAAAAACCATTCCTTAGACCACGGATAAGAAGCGCTACCTCTAAATCGGGATGTCAACCACATACAATTATTCTTGCTTTAATACTGTGAGGGTTAGTTTTATTAGTTTTATCAGTGCAATTTAGAAGTGCAAAAAGTAATATAAAAAACATTTTTTTTAATTCCTACTTTGGATATTAGGAAAAATTTAAAATGTTAGGAAATTTTTTATTTTAGTTATTTTTTATTGAATAATTACAATTGTTGTTCTCGTGTTCCTCTATACAATGGAAGGAGGGGTGCAGTAGCTTCATAGGGTATGGAACCTTGAGCACCCGTATATATATATATATATATATATATATATATATATATATATATATATATATATATATATATATGGAGAATGTCGACTTTCATCAGTGAATATCAACAAACACATTGTCGCTTGGTGCATGTCCGAAATATTTGTTAAATACTCTTATTTCTGACTTACACCAATAAATGTCGACATGTACCATGAACAAATTATGAAAGTTTTACATGTCCGATATTTATATTTCCTTTTACGTAATCCAGTCACAATAAATTTTTTGCCTCTCTTTCTCAAAGGAATAATTAAGAACTTAAAACATACAGTGCATTCAAAATGATGCTTATTTTGTAATCAATTAATAATTCTTTTAAATTATTTGAAAATTTTAATTTTAAATTAACTAATTAATTTTAATTAAAATTAATTTAATTATTAGTTAAATAATTTTTTTAAAATTAATAATTCTTTTAATGTATGGGTGTGTGTTTAATTTTTAAACAACTATTTTGAGTACAAGATCAGATAGTAATATTTTTTATGATGCTAGTCTTTAATATAGTTCTTATCACATTTAGGATATTAAGAAAAAAAATGTTATTCTTAATCTGACATTTATATGAAAAATTCTGAAATTGTGTTTACCTTTAGTTTTCCTTCCGTTTCGACACTGTTTTATTTTTTATTGCAATTACATTTATTTCCAGTAAATTTAATTCTTTTATTCTTTTGTATCGAATCAATTAAGGATTTTTTATTTATAAAAAGAATAATAAATAAAAGTAAAAATTGAAATCTGCCATGCGTATTTCTATGTATCATGTCAGAACAAAATTTTTTGAACGACCAATCATTGAAAATGTTTTACTTAATTAATCAATCTAATCTACTTTAAAAAGATTTTTATTAAAGTTTGAAGAAAGCTTTCATAAAGTTAAAAGGCTGAAAAAATCATCTCAACAAAAAGTGGCAAATTGCAGATAAAATCGGTCTCCATTTCGAAATTGCAGCCATTTACCAATTTTTGACTCTTCCAAGGCATAACTTTTATTGAATTTTAAGATTGCAATTCTTTGCCCACGCATTTTTGTTGACGCCAAAAACCTCTTTCCATTGAGCCCTCATTGAAGCACCACTCGCTACTGCAAGTTAAATTATATTTTTATTCATTTTAATTGTTTCATTGAATTAGTAATTTTAGTATTGATGATGATAAAAAAAAACTTGGTTTCCCATTTATTGTTTAAACAAATATCACATTTCCTATTTATTTAATTTCATATAATCATCACGTGCTCAAAATGACATTTTTTAAGGGTTTTTTTTTGCTGTAATCATTAACTTATTTTTTTTAATCAGAGCAATGTAAATACAATATTAACAAGTTATTAACAGGTTATTATAAAAAGGTGATTTTTTGAGATGCTCGGGCAGATAGTAAACTTTCAACTGATTGCCTACGCATTTTGGTTGAAGCCGGAAACCTCATCCCCAAAACATCATGTTGTGACATGATAACATGAAGTAATTAATAAAAATAAAATAAGCCAGCATTTTTTTAAATTTTGCTTTTTATTTCCCAATTTATATTAACGAAGAGCTCCATACAGGGTCATAATGGGATTCACTTCATATTTATGTGATTCACGGATATAATATATATTTAACATTTTCCATGAGAAATAATTCAAATTTAGCCTAATTAAAGTTCTCATTAGAACACACTAATAAGTCCACTTTTGACGCCAATTTCAAATATTTTTTAAATATATATTCATGATTCCTCTTCTTCTTCAAAAAAAAAATTCATTTTTACATGTGCAATGATTTTGTTGGAAATTGTACTATATTTTAATACTGTTTTCTCAAAATTCTAATTTATTCTAAAAGCATTTTTTGATTTAAAAAAATTCAAAACATTATCTGGTGAACGTTTTTAGTTAAATTTCATTTAATAATTTTCACCAAATGTTTTGCTTTTTTTTAACTTCAACGTGATTAACTTTTGAATAACCAAAATTTTTAAGTGGAGATATTTTTTCATCATGCAAAAAAAAAAAAAAAAAAAAAAACTAAACTAAATTGTTCCTACTCAAATATACTCAGTTTTTAATTATTGGACAGAAATGTAGTTTATTTATTTGTTCAGGAACATGAAAAATATATTTTTTATTTATCAAAAAAAATCTAAAAGGATTTTTTACTTTTCAATTGTACACACACACACACACACGCACGCACACACACACGCGCACGCACGCACGCACGCACGCACGCACATTCTCTGTCAAATATAATTTTTAAAAACAATTAAGAAATCCCGCATTTCATTTGCTATTTTATGTTT
>JAOUZG010007753.1:0-19522 GCA_026289955.1 Argiope argentata | reverse complement strand
TTAGCTAATCATACTTAACATTTTTTGTAGGAAGGAGAAATCGAAGTAAGCAATGTTTTAGGCTTAATTTTGTCCAATAAATACGCCCTTTATTTACAATATTTATTTAGAATATCAACTTCTATTTTATTTGCATTTATATTTTCTACAGATGACAATGCATAAAATTCATACTTCCTCAAAAAAACTTATGTTTTAACATCGCATGGAAAACATTGAAACGGAGCTCTGCAATATTAAATGAATCATCATTTAATGAGTGTGCGGTGTATGCGTTATAGAATCACAATTGCGAATGGACTGTATAAATGCGTTTATTTTCTTGCGTGTTAGCGAGACAGTTTCAGAAACTGTTCTTTTTGTATTATATGGTTGCCAGGTTGAAGTGGTTACAGAGTTCGCCAAGGGGAGATGTCCCAGCGCCAAAGGCATGATTTTACAAGTACGGAACATCTAGTTTTTGATTAAATATTTAAAGCTTGTTCCAAAAAAAGTAGCTTGTATAATGTAGTAAACAGTGTATATTTTTAAATGCTTAAATGGCAATGGACCAAAACAGTACAATTGAAAAAAATTTCATGTGTCCATTTCACATGAAAGAGGTGTCCTGCGGTTACAATGAATGAATACTCGTATATTTTGACTGAAATCTTTTTTTCTAATATCAAAGAATTAAAAAAATAGAGGAAATTTATAACATTTCATAATTTTATTTTTTATACTAATACTCAATTATTTAAAATTGTTAACACATTTGATGTACATAAAAATTTTAACAATTAAATTTGAATAATATGTACGCAGCATTCATTTTTTAGACTTCATTCCGAATCTAGAGAATAAAAAATGATAATTTAAAGTTCAATTGTACGTTTATTAAAAAAGACACGAAATCTTCTAAACTTTACAGTATTTAAAACCTATTCTAAATGCTCTGCCATTTGCATTTCTGTATTCTGCAAATACAATGAAATTTTATATTTTAACATCGTATGGGAAACATTGAAACGGAGCTCTGCAATATTAAATCAATCATCATTTTATGATGATTGCGAAAATTTCAAGTGCGAGTATTTTTTAAATCTTAAAATGCTGACCATATATGAGAAACATTCAATGAAAGCGCTTCGATAAGTAGAAAATAAACCATTATTTAATGAATTTTAAGAAATTTTTTAATTCTCTTAACTATCTTTACATCTGGGAAATAAACATGTGTACATAATTAAAAGAAAGACGTCTGTCTTTTTTAGATTTTTACAAAAAAAAAGGCATTTTGATAGGCTTAATTTGCTTGTGTTGATTTCTAGAAGAGGACCAAATAAGGGATGTTTTTTAAGGTTCATTCTAAATTAATCAAATCACAAATTATGTAATTTACTGTAATTTAATAATTATTCTATGTACTCTGAAATTCCATTTTTGTAATCTAAAAACGATACAATCCCTGTTTCTAGAAAACCTTTAAAATTTTGTCTACTGTGAGAAACATTCAAAGCAGTTTTGTGATAGGAAATCAATTATTATTTTATGAATTTGAAATTAAATTATTGAAATTTCATCGCAAAACAAATAGTTTTAAATTAAACATTTAATCAATCTTTTGATGTAAGCGGTCAATTTATAATATACTTATCAATTTTTCAATGTTGTATTTCGCAATGTGTAAAATGTATTGGGGTTGGTTTCTTATGTCTTTCCCATCAGACAACTCTCCATTGGTGCTATAGTCAACGAAGACTATTAACAATCAATTTAAATATTTGTGAAATACATACTAACATAGATATAATTTTCATGGTTTTATAATTCTAATTTTCCAAACCATTCTAACATTTAAAAAAATTTGAAATCTGCTATTTTAAATTTGATGTTATTTTGTGAAAACATTATTATCTTTAAGTCATTTGTCAAGAGATCATAAGAAATTTGTCAAAAAAAAAGTATTTATTTTTCATTAAAAAAATTAAGCAGCTTCGTTGATTTGCTATTAATATTGCAATAATCAATTATGCATAAACGAGTTATTGAATAATTTATAATTCAGAAGCGGATACATTTTCAAATGTTTATTTTGGGACTGACTTCTTTAACTACTTATACTCACAGTTACATAATCAAAAACTCGCAAGTTTGATCAAAAAATTCTAAAAGAAGCAAATATAATTCTTGATTCGGATGAAATATTAATTAATTATAATATTCATTAATTTCTTTGCAGAAAGGGGAAATCGAAGTAAATTGTAATTTACGGTTTAATTCTACGACCATCAAAAGCTTCAAGAAATACGATATTTTTCTACAATTTTCAATAATTATTCTAAATTCTACATTTTAATTTCTGCATTCTAAAATTTTTATTTCTACATTACAAGGGATAAAATTCTCTTTTCTTTAAAACTTTTAAATTTTAGTATCATGAGAATATCAAAATATAATTGTTTAGAATGAAATAAGCTATTAACTTATTAATTTTTGTTAAATTTTTTAAATATACTCACCTCATAAATAATTTTTAATCAAAAATTTAATCAATCTTTTTTACTGTAAGCGAGACTTTTTTTTAACTCAGTAATCAATTTTACAAAAATCGATATTATAATATTTTCTAAGGAATAAATAGATATATTAGGCAATGCTTATTTTTGAAATGGTTTCTTATTCACGTTCGGGTCTCATTCTAATGAATATTTCACTGCTAAAATGAATTTAAAAAATTATTCTAGATTGAGATTTTTTTTACATGTATTCAACGTATATTTCTACAGATGCAAATTTTATAACTCCTGTATTTTAATTTTTCAAATTATCTTCATATTTTCAAAAAAAGTCTTATTATTAGAACTTTTTAAAAAGCAATTTGGCATGTATAATGTATTATTTGCTAAACTTAACTTTTTTTATTTTATAGGACCAGGATATCAAAGTAAGTGATATTGCAAATCTTAAGTCTAGTATATTTATCAAAAATTGCAAGAAATACATTATTTGTTTACAATATTTAATAATAACTCTGTATTCTATGACATTTACGATTCTATTTTTCGTAGATGTATCAAAAGCGAAAAGTAAATTAAAGTAACTTTTAGAAAAACATATATTTTTCTGTAAAATTTTTATAATATTGTAAACAGACAAAATAGATGTCAACAAACTATTTAAAATTTAGTAACTGTTGTTTACTAATGAATAATTACATTATTTTCTTATTCAGAAACGCATATGTCTTTCGAAATGTTTATTTTCGAATTGGATTCTTCTTTCAATACTTATAGTTATATCAGAAAAAAAACTGACAAATTCGATCAACAAATTCTCAAAGAAGCAAATATACACCTTTAATTTGTATAAAATATTTACTCATTATACTTCGTTTTTATTTTCTTTGTAGGATGGGGAAATCGAAGTAAGTTATATTTTACGGTTTAATTCTGTGACCATCAAAGTCTTCAAAAAATACTTTTTTGCTTGTAAATTTCAGTAATTATTGTATATTCCATACAATTTGTATTTCTACATTCTATAAACACATTACAAGAGATAATAATTCACTTTTCTTTCAAACCTTTAAATTTTAATTTCATTTGAACATCAAAACATAATAAAAGTTTAGAATGAAATCAGTCATTTTTTAATAATTTTGGATTATATAATATATATTTTCTCTCATCATAAGTAGCTTTCATTTAAAAATGTAACAATCTTATTCTTGCCATCAGATTATTAATAATGCAGTCATCAGTTTTACAAAAAGAGTGTTGGAATGTTTTCTCATATTCCAATGGAAATATTCTGAAAAGTGTTTATGTTGAAAAGGATTTTTTTATTTCTTGTCTTCGTTCAGGTCTCATCTAAGAAACATTTTGCTTTTAAAATCAATAAACAAAAAATTCATCATTTGAAATCCTTTTTTTAATCTTTTTAAAACATATTTGACTATAGATGCAGCTGGAATTTCAGAATTATTTCAATTTTTCAAATAATACTCATACTTGCAAAATAATTAAATAAACACTTACACGTGGGATAGTAAGAATCTTTAAAAAAGAAATCTGAGCTGCATAATTTGGATGTATTATATACTGAAATTTAACATTTCATTTTGAAGGACGGGAGTATTAAAAAAGTGATATTTCAAATATTTTTTTAAAAAATTCAAGAAATATCATAATTGTTTACTATATTTAATAATATCATTAAAATCTGTGCCACTTAAAATTTTATATTCCATAAAAGCCTTTAAAAAATGAACTTTTTTTACAAAAATTTAGCTTCTTATTTTTTAATTCCATCTGAAAAATTAACTTTCTTGATTTGAAATAAGCATGTGTTTTATGAATTTTTGAGTAAAATTTCACACACAAAATTGTTTTTCACTGAAAATTTAAACATTTTTGTTGATGTAATATTCTATTATTTTTTTAATTTAGAAAGAGATATTTTTCGAAATTTTTATTTTGAAAATAGCTTCTTTCAATATTTTTTACTTATAGTCATATTTAAAAAAAACCTGAATAGTTCGAACAACAAATTCTGTAAAAAGCGAATACATTCCCTTGATTTTTATGAAATATTCACTAATTATACTTCGCTTTTATTTTCTTTGCAGGATGGGGAAATCGAAGTAAGTTATATTTCAGGGTTTAATTTCTTGTCTATCAGAATCTTCCAGAAATATTTTATTTGTTTATAGTTTTCAATAATTTATTCTATGTTCTTTGCCTTTTTATGTTCTATAAATGCACTACAAGGAATTAATATTTAATTTTTTAAACTTTTAAAAATTTTAACTATGAGAACTTTAAAATATACTTTGTATAGATTAAAATAAACAATTATTTTTTTAATATAATCTATTTATAATTTTGTATTAAATATTTGAAACTAGTTCATCGCATAAGTAATTTTCAATTAAAAATTCAATCGGTTTTTGTTTTTTTTTAGTTTTAGGAGACTTTATGTTACAGTAATCAATTTTACAAAAAAGAGTATGAAAATTTTTTGTAGTGATAAATTCTGAAATGTTTATTTTGGAATTCTCATCTGTGTTTATTTCATATCAAACAAGTATACTGCTGATATAAAGAATAAAAACCGGTATTCTATAATTAAAACTAATATTTTACGATTAAAATTGATATTCTATATTTAAAACTGATACTCTACCATCTATTTTCGAATATGTAGCGCTTAGAAAAATAGATACCACTTTTTTAGCTTCACAATTTTAACTTTTTATCCAGTAGTCATAGACGTAAAAAATAGCAGGTATGATCAATTGATAAAAAAAACAGTTAGACGTTTAATATACGTGCAGAATATGCTTAAGTCTTCATTTTGTAAGTAGGGATAACCAAAGTAAGTGATATTTTATGACTTAAATGTATGTTTAACAAATGAACCAGAAAAACGTCAATTGTTTATTGTCAGTAATAATTTTTTAAGTTCTCTACTGGCCATTGTAAACAATATTACATTTGAAAAAATAAATTTTTTTTAAAAAAAGGCAATTAATTATTCATTATTTCTACGATATATTTACTAATTAATTTATTCTTCATACTGCAAAAAAAGGATTCCAAAGTAAATGATACTTTATATTTTATTTCTATGTACTTTTAGAATATTCTATATTTTTAAAATTATATTCCTTTTGTATTTCTATATTTTAAAAACAGAGTACAAGCTCTAAAATTTACGCTCTACTTTTAATATTGGCCTAGTATTACCTTTAAATATTGGCCTAGTATGAGAAACATTAAATTCATTTGTTCTATAAAAAATCAATCAACGTTTAATGAATTTTGAATCAAGAAAATAAAATTTGAGAAACCCGATTTATAGCCTGTAATTAAAAAGACATTTATATCTAAAAGATATTTAGAAATAGCAATTAGACATTCATAATTTGTATACAGTGTTTACTGATTGCTTTACACTTTATTTTGCAGGAGGTCAACCCCCAAGTAAGTGATATTTTAATGTTTAATTCGATATGTGAAAAAAGAAATCTGACATGTGTATAGTAAAAAGGGCGTTCATAACTGATAAATCTTTAGAAATAGCAATTAGACATGCATAATTTGTATGCAATGTTTACTGATTGCTTTACACTTTATTTTTCAGGAATTGAACCCCAAAGTAAGTAATATTCTAATGTTTAATTCTGTGTACAAAAAAAAAACAATCCTGACATTTTGTAAGAAAAAAGAAGTCTTTTTTTAATTAATCTTGATAAATAGCAAGTAAACATGCATAATTTGTATGAAGTATTAATTGCTTTACACTTTATTGTGAGGGAGGTGGATACTAGAGTAGCTGATATTTTAAAATTTAATTCTATGATCACAGGGCGCGTAACATCATGAAAAAAGTGCTTAAGAAGTGCTTAAATTTGAAAATCATTTTTAATTACTTTAAAAGTGTAAAAAATGTGCTTAAAAAGGTTTTAATTTTCTTTAGAAGTGCAAAAGTAGAATTTTATTCGTTTTGTTTCCCGCGCGTTGAATTTGATAATTTGATAGCATAGTCGTAAAGGCTTGTTTATCAGAGGTATCAAGTAGGAAACCAAGGAATGGGAAGAATTCGGACAAGGATTCCAGGGTGTAATAGATCCAGGGGTATCAACACATTTTAATACAACGCTCATGAAACTTATCTGTCCTCTTCCTCTTTTTTCAACTATGCGCATTGTCGTTTATTAAAAATTTGACATAACTATCCGGAAGCGTGTTGTACGAAATATGCACTGCCCCATATTTGTTGTGGCTCGGAAAAGGCTCGCTTTTATTTATTTATTTTTACAAACATTAGCAATTTTAATGTTTTAAATGTTGAAGAATTTATTCAGGTTATGTTAGGCACCTTTTATGTTGTTATAAAAGAATACGCTGATTTATCCGATCTACAAAAAACAAAAATACAGTAGAATGAATTTGGTACTCCAAAGGCATATATCGAAGATTGTAGAGGCTACCGTAAAAACCCTTGCGGTGAAGCCTCTTTAGCAAACTATACATTCAATCATCATTTTCCTAAATATGCTGTTTGGACCAATCCTCTGAACGACTTATAAGAATAATTTTAATGTACTCCACTGAAATGGGATTAATTAAAATGTGTAATTGAGTTAGCCGATCGTGTAAAATCCAGTAGGATGAGATTTTAACTTAATGCCTTAAGTTTTCAGTGATCGTGATTTTTTTTTGAGGTAGCTGAAAAATTATTTTCTTATATAATAAGAATATTTGGTTTCAAACAGATTTCTTGAATATTTTTTATCAAATCAACAAAGTATGTTTTGGATTTTAAATTAGGAAATGAAGGCTGTCTCATAGAAAAAAAAATGCAATTGACTTCATTTGTTTAAAATAACTGCAAAGGATAATATTTATGGTAACAAAACTATTCATCTTCAGATTTAACATTAATTTTTTTTCAAAGAATTAATACTTTATTTTTTATTTTCTCGTATATGAAGTATAGAAGACAAGATACTGTGAACATTCTAATTTTATTTAAAAATTCGTAAATATGCATTATTTGCACAAGTTATAGGTCATTAATCTTAGAAAAAAGATAATAAAATATAAATTACTCGTTAAAAGTCTCAATAAAGCAGCATAAGTATTCTTCTTTCTAAAAGCAAATTCTTCTTAATATTCCACATTTTGTGTCATCCAGCTCATGTTCTCGTTATCTGACCATGGTTCAAAATTATTAGGTCCGTCCCAAAATAGCCTTAGTGTTGCTTTACAACGGGATGTTAATATAACTTAAGTAACTCCACAGCCTACATTTATACATTTAAAACATAAGTTATCCATTTTAATGATCGGTTTTTTAATATAATTAATGTTACATATTAAGCCAATATAGGCGACGGTCTAAGTTCGACAACTAACAAAAGACCAACAAAAGTGTATTTTAAACAATTAGAATTTAAATTGATACAGTGGTTATTTTGAAGATTTTGCAGGATATAAAAATATCAATAATAATATTAAATAAATAATTTTTAAATTTACTTTTTTAGATAAATATTTGTAATTAAATATATTATTCCAACTAACATTCACTATTTTCTTCCATATTAGGAAATGATACTGACTTCCCATCTTGTAAGTAATATATTTTTTATCTTTAATTTTTCTTATCATTTGTCTTTATTACTATTATATATGCTTTTTTTTTCTTTTATTCATATTTTTAACGCAGACTTCTTACTTTTTCATAAAATTTTTCCAGAATTCACTGATTTATATTTTTAATGAATGTATATCATAAAAAAATCACTAAATAAAAAATTTTTCAAAATATTTGCCGCCTTTATTGATTTATTATCTAAGTAAAAATGCATTCATTTAGCAATAAAAAATTTATATCGTTAAGTTTTTTTTTAAATGTGATATTAAAAATCAATATTTCACAAGATTAATCAAGTTAGATGTTTCCATATTGAAATAAAAATAAAAATTGAAATTTCTATGAAATGTATAATATAAATTCTAATTTCAAAAATTAAATGCCCGTGCGAGAAGTGTAATAACTGGAACCTGAAAAGATATTCAGACAGGTTTAAATAGATCAATATTAACACTTATTGGCTATAAGGTATTTCCTGGAACAGCAAATTGAGTGATCAGTAGTTTTTTGAAAGCTGCAAGTTTATTTTTTCTCTTCATTTTTATTTTTAATCTTAATCTAAATGCGACAATGTAGGCGGTTTTTTTGTGCTCTTTTTATTTAACTCATAAAAATAAATAGAATTATTTTGTTAAATTGCATTTTCTTAAATTTTATTCGCGACAATATAAAGAACCAATTAATGAATCGCTATTGTTCCAATATATAGTTTAAAAAGTTATTGACACTTTAATTAGTAATCATAATAGCTGAATGTCCACACATACTATAGTCCTAATATTTTATTTAAAAAAATGGATTTCTAACAAAATACGGAAATTATAACTTATGACAACTAAGCTAATAATATTTTAATCAATTTCCTGTAGTCTCCTTAACCCAAATATTTTTTGGTAGTTATCTAGTTACCTGTCTCTATTCTTCGGGTGATTCATCATTACTTCTTTCATTTGAGACGTGCATCAACAATAAAATTTAATGGATACTTACAATGGCTGAAAATCATGCCATTTTGATGCAGGAAAAGAATTTGTCATTAATTTTTTCCAAAGACTAAATAAAATATTTGTTATTGAATTTAATTTAGTGGGGAGTATTTTAACTGTAAGCAGATAAATGCGCAGATAGATCTTTTGATATTTTAATTTTACACTGTTTACCTCTTTAAAATAGCTGTTAAATAAGGAAGAAATGGTAGCAAGGGAAATTTTTTTTCTTATGATTCTATCATAATTAAAAATTTATATATTGTAAAATTAGGCAAATAATTTTAATACTTTTTCTGTTGTAGTACTAGTTGATAGCTGCCACACCTTAGAAAATAAAATTCTAAAAATTTATATTTAGATAAAACATCATAATAGGCGCTTTTGTTCTGGTGGTGATAGTTTCATAAGCCAAGATATCAATTTCCAAACTCAAGTAATTGCTTTTGTCTAGTGGCTGTGTTACTCGGCTACAAACCCTAAAGCTGCGAGTTCGATCCTATCGGTCCTAACCTACCATTCTCCACAATAGTGACCCGTGACCTTGAATAAGTAACTTTCTACAGCTGTTGTGGCTCCCTCTACCGGCAGCAAAAGTCTTCAGGCGCATTAGAAACAACAGCCAACATCACCATCATCACCACTAACACCTCCCACACGCTCTTGTATCGTTCGATTTTCTGGTGGGAGAGTATGTGGTGAAAGCTTCATAAGCAAGTTAACAACTTCCAGACACAAGTAATTACTTGTGTCTCGAGGCTATGCTACTTGGCTACAAACACTAACCTTGAGAGTTCGCTCCTAATCATGCAACCACATTCTTCCCAATTCTTCCAAAATACGAAGCCTTTTATATTCGTATTCTTCCAAAATACGAACATAACCCCCCCCCCCCATTTTAAGTTAGGAAGTTCGAAGAAAGATATTGGATTCCACGTAAGACCCATCATGTAAGCAAGCATAGTACAAACTTCATTTACCAAGAATCAAATTTCTTATTATTGACACATCTGCATAACTTTGGAACTGGAATTGCCAGTTAAAGTTCACCACGTATTTTAGCTACACTTTAAAATCACTAAATCGGTTCGAAAAGAGTCCTCATGTGACTTCAAAAGTTGAAAAGTAATCTTGCTCAGATATCTAGAACAAGACACTGCAATACTTAATAGCCTTTGTGCAATAACTAGAAATAAATGACTGACTTTAACCTAGAGGACAAGAAATATAACTTCGACTTCAGGCTTTCTTTGGTTAAACTAAAAAATTCGATAAAATCGCCGAGATTGTATTTTTTGTTAAGATAATTAAATTGCCAAATAGGATTACTTAATTATAATTGATATTTTGTGAGTTTTCTACAGTTTGGCAGGCTCCGGCAGAAATCACGAAAAAATTTTACCGTTCTCTTTAGTTTTACTCAGAATTTTAAACAAAATTTAGAAAATTTAATATATTTATAAAGACGTTTCCTTTTTCTTTCAGTAAATACTGTGTGTGTTGGTTCAAGATTAGATGATTTTTCAGGTAAGGATTAGATGCGTATAAATGGTATCATTTTATTTTAAAAAATATAGCTTTTTATAATTAAGGAATAGTTGTGATTGAAAAAATATAATTATAAAATTCCTTAATTGAGAATATTGTAACTCCATTATGTATTTACCTATTATTCTTTGCTTAAAAATGCATGCAATAAAAAGTTTAAATAAGTAAAAAAAAAGTTTATTCAATTCCACCTTAGGTAAACAAAGAAAATTTTTACTTCACTTACTTTTTATTAAATAGTTACAATTAATATAAATAATGTATCAAAAAACTAGGCCTGTCCAAATCAAAATCAAGTCCGTATCCGTTGAAAATAAATCGGAACACACTGCGCATGCTTCAATTTTCAACGCCAATCGGGGCAACTTAAATGCTTGAATTATCTACGCCAATTGAGGCAACCCAATATATATTAAAAATTTTTAATTTCCTTTATTCTGTTTTATTTTAATTTAAGAATAAAGCAGAATTTCGTCAAAATGAATCCGAAAAATCTATGAATTAACAGTATTTGGATGTAAATGTATCAAGCGTTAAGAAAATATAAAGAATTGTTTGAAATAATCGGTCGAAAACATATGAAGGGAGAAAAAATCAAACTGAAGCCTTACTCATTTGTAGGGGGGGGGGTGACGAAAAAGTCAATTTTATAATTAATAAATAAAAAAATCAACAAATTAACGAATTAATATATGAAAAAACTGTATTAACATCAAGTGACATCTACTACAAGTTTTAAAAAATGTATTTGTTGTTAAATTAAAAGTATTTTTTATTAACGATAGAAAATTTGAACAAATACATATAGTGGGAATTGAAAAAAAAGAAAATTAATGAACAAAACGATAACGATTGATGACATTGTTTTTCTCGAAAGGCTTAAATATTACAAAACAGTTGTACTAAAATACTCGAAATTTCACGAAAATCTTTTAAAATTTACAAAAAAAAACTCTTTATTAGAAATATATTGAAGTAAGAATAACATAAAAATATAGATAATGATTTTTAAAAAATGGCATTTTTAGTCGTTAATCTTCGACTTAAAAAGAATCCTTTTTCGGTTATATAAAACATATTTGGCAAAAGATGCGATGTGTATGACTCAAAAAGTTAATCTAGAAAAATAAAATAGATAAAAACTAGGATTTCAACATTGAAAAAAAAAATGTTATGTACATATTATTTCACTACAATGTGTACTAACCACTTTTAAAATTCATTTTCGCAGACGAGGATTATTCAGGTAAGTGGTATTTTTAAATGAATTTTTCAACAATTGCAAGAATTTGGTTTTAAATGCATCTACTTACTATTTTACACTTCACTTTACAGACGAAGAAGAATATCTGAGTAAGTGACAATTTGAAGCTATAACTCCATTTTACTTTAAAATCTCTAAATTATTTATGAACGCTGATTATCAGCTAAATAAACTTCGGGAAATCTTAAAACATATTGATTAAATTTTATTTTAATGTATAAACAAAGTTACATTAAATATTTATTCATCTATGACTGATAGTCAGTGATTGATTCAATTTTACTCCAAATTTCTAAATTTTGAAACCTTACCTGTCTTTTTAATACATCAGCTGGAATTAATAATCAGTTATATTTCTAGTCTGTTTTCACAAACGAACTTTTGCTTTTTAAATGAAGTCGGCTATATTTTGGAAAATGTGAATATATGTAAGTGTGCGTGGGAATTCAGTACTATAAATCGGAAAGTGTCGGTTTCAACGATATGAAAAAACAAAAAAAAAAAAAAAAAAAAAACATGCACTCAGCAAACATCGCTTAGAAGCAGCACTCTTATCAACTTTATCCTAGCTGTTTTCACTCTTCGGCCAATTATAAGACGGCAATTAGGCAACGCCTGCGTACAAAGGCTGAAAATAGTATTCGGTTGATGGCAAGTAATTGCCCCAACTGAACAACTACTACAAGCCGCTGTATTGTATATTTGTTCTTACTGCGCATGCGTTTTAGAATTTGGCTTTTATTTTGGCTTGAAAAAATTGATCACTTATTACAGATTAATTCCGCCAATTTTCGCTGTTTGTTCTTTCTGGTGTGTGTTATTTTCTATAGTTTTTCAGTGTTAATGTGTCAACCTTTCTTTTCATTTTACCTAGTTTCTTTGTGTAAATATCCATGTTTAACACGACATGCGGCGGAGATGAAAAATTCAAGGACGCCAAAACGGTTATTTATAGCCAAGCAAACATAAACCAGTCCGTTTCTGCGCATGCGCAGCCTACTTTCCTTCTTATAACTGGCCGAATGTAAGCCCGTTATTAGAAGCAATAAACAAATAACATGCTTATGATACTACTACTTAATCCACAAAATCTCGATCCACTTATAAGTGTATCTCTCTTTTTACATTTTTAAACAAAGAAAAAAGTTTAGGACAAAATTATCCCGAATAAAGAATAACGTTAACATAGTTTAGCATTGTCAAGTCTTCGGAAAAGATATTATTATGTATATAAAAATACTTTGATAGGCGAGTCAAATTTATCAAGAGAGTTTATTTTGACGTAAAATCAATAATTAAAAAATAATTACCCTTAAAGATTTAACACGTAATATGTCGGCTGCGGTGGCCTGGTAGTAAGATAAATTCCGACGGCTCATGAGCCGTAGAATTTCAAGTTCGATACCAGATTCCACCGAAGAACCGTCGTGTAAGAGGGTCTGTTACACGTTAAATACGTCGGGGCCAGATATCCACTCGCCTGTGTGATATGGAGAATGGTGAGGGGGGTATCAACTCAGGTGTCGTCCTCATCATCTGACAGCGATTCAAAATTACCAGGTCCACCCCAAAATAGTCCCAGTGTTGCTTAACAATGTTTCTCAAAATTATTGCTGCTCATTTTCATGCTGTTTAAAATGTTTCAGATCTATTTAGTTTTCGAAAAATACAATAAAAGAAAATACTTTGATTTATGTTGCTATGAATATCATTTTAGAAATTCCGTATAATGAATGTATTGAAAAAGTTGGACCCGAAGTTATGGATAAGTGCATATACGCCGTTGGAAATGTTCCTGCTTACAAGAGATATGGAAGATTGCGAGACTTATTTATACAGGAGGGTAACTTAAAGTAAGTTCTGTTTGGAAACTCTATCCAAGAATTACATTGTATTTTTATTATATTTAACCAAATTAACAAAAATATCAAGTCAGAACAAGCAAAAAGAGCAAAAACCAAAAAAAAAATTATGTATCAGGCCTGAAGGTTTTCTCAAGGATCACCCTGAAGGAGTGATTCAAAAAAGGGATTTTTTCTGTGAGGGGTCTGACTTTCGTCCAACATTATTGACCCCTAGTGACCCAAAAATACTCTGAAAACGAGGCTTTAGAAATAAGCAATTTTCACAAAAATAAAAGAATAAATAATAGCTTCCAATTTAAGTTAAATTACAATAACGCAACAAAAATTTTAAAAGATCACTTACAAATTCAAATTATTAAAACGAAAAGGAAAGAACATACCAGTAACTCTACAAAAAAGACATAACGCCAAGCTATATTGAAGCTTCGCGCGTCCATTTCTGCACCTGCTTAAAGTGTTAGTTGTTGGGTTGACGGGGCACCTAGCCCCAACAGGGGTTTATCACCAGTAATGTTGGATAACGAGAGGCATGAGGGTTAAATATATGCCGTTACAATCTTCGAGGAGCCTTGATACCCAGGACCTGATTAAAGCAGGGGACATATAAGCCAGTTGCCCCCAAATCAAATAGAAATTTTCTTTTATGTTTCCTTTTTTAATGAATGTTCTTCATTACTAAAGTAGTAAAGCCAAGAGGGCCCGAAAGAACCTTTTGCCCCGAGTCCCATCTTGTCTAAGACGGGCCCTGTTGATACATGCTTAAAGTGCTCCGTCATTCTGAGTAAAAATATGGAGGGCCACAGCACCATCTATCGAGTTAGCATGTACCTGAAAACCTATTTTTAGTTGAGTAAAAGATTAGAAAGAAGACAAACTCTTTCTTATAAAATATTCTTTAAATATTCCTATAATATACCCTATATAGTTGAATTTATCCCTTTTACTTTAGATACCTTCTACTATTTTACCATTAGAGAATTTGGTTTTTAAATCTAGGTAGATAGCTTTAAGTTGAATTTGTGTGTTTGAGTTAGGGCTAAATCTTTTGGATAACAATTAGTATTTTTTATTCCTATTAAACTAAATTTTTTAATTAATATTTACTTATAAATTTTACATCGATTTAATTAATGTTAATTCTACACGAGATATTATTTATTATTACTATATGCGTGTGTACTTCTCATATACAAATTTGCATTGTTGAATTTTCAGTTATTTAGAAATTAGCGAAATAGGAATGATTTTATTGTTATCTGAAAACTAAACTTCGTTAATTCTAAATCAGATTTTATAAGAGATAGAGATATTTGATACAATAATTTAAATTATGCATAACAAATAAAAAAGAAATAAAAAATATTGATATTTGCAACCGAAAGTAAAGGATTTTTACTTAAAATTTTCCAAAAATAATGCTTAAATGCTTATTTTAACCCTCTAGGTACTCAAGCTACTGTTTGCTAATTTCAGAAAATGTCATTAAAAAATTTAAAAAAGGCATTTGTTTTTAGTATATTTAGTTGAAATAACATGCTAGTAAATTTTTCAGATGAATTTTCTAAAGCAACTTATCTCACTATATTTGATAATTACAAACATGATACCTCAAACACAGTACAGTTAGATGTCAAGTCATTCAATTAATATCAATTAAATGTCGCAACTAAATGTCTTTTGGTACGTTTAGGTCAAAAATCTGTGAAGATGTAATAAACAACAGGTGTTTTTATTCAGTCCGATTTTACAGGTATTTTCAGTTGAAAACATAGAGAAAAGTTGAAAAAATATTGTAAATGACAATTTCAAATGTTCCATAAAATATTTATGTTCTAAAACCATTTTTATCTTGTGGTTTATTACATTCCAGGTTGTTTGAAAAGCATATATATGAATTAAAAATTAAATAGTTAAAAATTAGTAGTTAAATATTTTTCTCACCAATGAAAATTTTGCTAAAATTTCATTAATTAATCAGTTAATGAAATTAATTTATCAACTTTTTTCAAAAATGGATGATGCTATATATTTTTTCATCTAATTGTGGCTTTTTAAAGTTATTTTAGTTATCTAGCTCTATAAAAATGTTCTATAGATCATTTTATGTAATTCTTTACCAAATTTAGTTTAGTAATTTAAATTTTTGAAACAAATAAAAAATTTTTTAATACATTTTTAAACAGAGATTTCTTGCTCTTTTTTGTGAAATTTTTAAAAACTAAGGAAAAAAAGCCGAACAACCATTAATTGTAAAATGTGTTCTTTTTTCAGCAAAAGGAATTCCACTGAAATTTGTCTTAAAGAAGTTTTCGCTCGCTGCACGTACGATGGGAGTATTCGTACGAAACTAAAATCTCCGAAAATTTTTGATGTTAAATTGGATATTGACTTTAATGAGAATTGTAAGCCAATTTTATTATTAAAATTTTGAATAATTTTCTCTTAGAAATACTTTTAAAAAATGATTCACTATGTTATTATGTAGAAGAAAAATTTTGCAAATTTAATAATTATAATTTTTTTGTTTAAAAACCTATTCAAATGTTCTAATAGTTTATTTAATATTTATTTAACAGTTGAAATGGATGATTGTGATTCTAATACAATTAAACAAACAATGATGGAGATCCAGGCTTGTCATCAACAGGATTTACTATTACCGCTAAATTTTAAAAGGCTCTCTCATTCAAGGGATATTATTTGCTCGTAAGTATTTGATCAAATGACAGATTATACAAAATTTAATAAAGACAAAAACAAACCTTTTAAAGTAGCATTAATTCTGATTTAATAATGTTTCAAGGGTATAGAATTTTCATTAAATAAAAAGAGGACAGTAGAATTGGAAGCACCCTGCTTCAAAGTTATCAAACATTAATGCCAGCATGAATTTCTCAAATTACAGAGGAGGCTTCTATTCACTCCAGGTTTTAAAACATTTCATATATTTACCAACTAATAACGATAGCCGAAGCGAATGAAACAACTACATTTTTCTCACAATAAGGGAAAATAACAAAGACACGTATTTCAGGACAGTCTTTTTTTTCGTTACAATATATATATATATATATATAAGAAGAATAAAAAAACAGATATGTAAGTGAAAAAATGAGAAATCCGGCCGGATGACTTTCTCAAGGGTCACCATCAAGCAAGGATTCCAATAAAAAATGGATTTTTTTTTCTGTAAAGAGTTAGACTATTGTCTAAAAAATTAACTCTTTTATGACCCGAAAAATTCCGAATTTTAAAGTAGAAGAGAGGCATCAATTTTTAGCACAAAAAAAAACAAAAGACAATTAGAAAAAACCCCAAAAAAGACAATTAGAAAAAAACTCACAAATAAAATTCAAGATTGAAGAAAAAACATATATCACAAAATACTAAATACAATAAAAAAATAAACCCATATTATCAAAAGAACAAGTAAGAAAATAAGAAGTCTAGAACATACCCTCAAGAGAGAGATGTGCACCCAAGTAGTGCTAAAGAGCAAATGAAACAGACTGGAAGAAATTGAAGCGAATGCCAAATCAGGAAGGATACTAGGGAAGAGTGCTTTGTCCTATCAGAGATTAGTTTAGGCCGTCAAATCCCACCCCCGATACGAAGACTGAAGTTTTAGTTAAGGAGTGGGTAGATTATTCGATTTCGGGCATTTTTAATTCAAAATATTTTAAGTTTTTATAGGTTTACAATCTCATGGATAAAAGGCAAATATAAGGAGAAGATTTTTAATATAATAGTGTTAATTGTATTTTCCTCTGATTTTTAAAAGCACGGGAATGTCCTATTGAAATTTGATGTAAGTGTAGATTTTAACGCTGAAGCCAGTGCATAGCGGACCCCGAGGAATTGAAAAATTATCTTCTTGAAATTGTTAATTTATTGTAAAATTCTGTGCTTACTAGTTTGTTAGTCGAAGAGATCTAAACCTTCCTTAATCAAAATTTCAATATTACAATAATTTCTTGGGAATTCATTATTGGCTAGATTTTTTTAAAAACAATCTGTAGCTTCTATATAAGATCTTTTATTATTACAAATATTTTTTTATTCTGTTAAATTGTGAAAAGATTATATTTTTTAAAAATTTTGAGTTTAAATTAGAATTATAATTCCAAAGTTTTTTTATTTTAAAACTGAATTCGTCTATTTTGTCATATAAACCCACCAGTGTTTTACCGTTAGCAATTTTAATTTTTAAATCAAGATAATTAGCTTCGGTTAGTTTTTCATTTGTTTTATTTAAAATTAATTCTTTTGGATAGCAGTTTGTTATTACATTCGTATTCTCTACATTAATTAGCAGGAGGTCATCTATGTACCTCCATCCGTTAATTAAGTTAAGCTTAATGATTTTTTTCTCATAGTAATGTAAAAAAATGCTTTCCGCTTTGCACTGGCTAGAGCGTTAAAATCTACACTTACATCAAATTTCAATAGGACTTTCCCGTGCTTCTAAAAATCAGAGGAAAATACAATTAACTTTATTATATTAAAAATCTTCTCCCTATGTTTACCTTTTATCCATGAGATTGTAAACCTATAAAAACTTAAAATATTTTGAATTAAAAATGCCCGAAATCGAATAATCTACCCACTCCTTAACTAAAACTTCAGTCTTCGTATCGGGGGTGGGATTTGACGGCCTAAACTAATCTCTGATAGGACAAAGCACTCTTCCCTAGTATCCTTCCTGATTTGGCATTCGCTTCAATTTCTTCCAGTCTGTTTCATTTGCTCTTTAGCACTACTTGGGTGCACATCTCTCTCTTGAGGGTATGTTCTAGACTTCTTATTTTCTTACTTGTTCTTTTGATAATATGGGTTTATTTTTTTATTGTATTTAGTATTTTGTGATATATGTTTTTTCTTCAATCTTGAATTTTATTTGTGAGTTTTTTTTTTCTAATTGTCTTTTTTGGGGGTTTTTTCTAATTGTCTTTTGTTTTTGTTTTTTTGTGCTAAAAATTGGTGCCTCTCTTCTACTATAAAATTCAGAATTTTTCGGGTCATAAAAGAGTTAATTTTTTAGACAATAGTCTAACTCTTTACAGAAAAAAATTCCACTTTTTATTGGAATCCTTGCTTGATGGTGACCCTTGAGAAAGTCATCAGGCCGGATTTCTCCTTTTTTCAATAACATATCTGTTTTTTATTCTTAGTTCCACTATGTCTTTAGGAATAACAGCATACGCGCTCTCTTAATACATTTGTGTATCTTTCTAATTTATTATGAAAATGGCAATTTATTATATTTACCTCTTTTAAAATTATTTCAGTATATATATATATATATATATATATATATATATATACTCTCATTTTAAATTCATTTCTTCATTTCCAATCTAAGTTAGCCATAATAACTTCATTCTAAGATATCCTCTTATTTCCTGATCCATTCCACTCGCCCTTGTTAATTAATTCAACAGAAGCTTTGTAAAATTGCTGAAACAGCTAAACGACTTCTACTTTCCCACTCTCCAAACATAGGGACAGAAATTAGCCAGATTTGTAAATGCCATTAAAATATCCCTAGGATTCCCTTGCACTAGCTGTACATGTGTCGAAGATCCCTCTTAAAATCTGAATGTATAAATTCAAAGAGATAAAAATTTAATCAGCTTTTTCGTCATTCCGTGTTATGTTGTTCTGTGTTGTGCACGTCGCTTTTGCTTGTAAATAATGCCTTCTCCCGTGATGGA
>JAOUZG010007743.1:0-18887 GCA_026289955.1 Argiope argentata | reverse complement strand
TATATATATATATGTTATACGTTTCTCAAAATTTTTAATCCCATTGTAATGTGAAATTATTTTTCGAAATTACATAGAAGTGATTTAATTCTTGAAAAAAAAATTCCTCTCAACGTATTTCCAATGTTTTTCAATATTCTAAGATGCACTTTTAAAATATTAATTGCCATAAGTAATGCTAAGTTATTAATTGGATTATTCAGTATTCAGAAAAACAATTGTGCAATTAAGGAATTTCATACAATATTTCAATTTCTGAGATACTTTGGTATTTATCAGCATGATTAAAATTTTGAAATTAAATATGTTTTACAATAACTCAGTAATGCTGAAATAACTGGACTGTGGAAATGATGTGCCTTATGACAACAATTAAAAGTAATTGCCAAAATATTTCTTTGTATTATTCATGATACAAACAAATTTGGCCTAGAAAAATGAATTAAATTATCCAGTTTATTTAGGCTTATAATTAACCATTTGGCACTTGAATTTTTTGGATATTTCTAAAGAAATTTCCTACAGAACAAGAACCATTTTAAAATGAATTACAATAAAAAAAATCAGCTTAAATAATTCGAGTTTGAGTCAAAGCTCTCACAATCTTGCATTCGGATAACGACATTCCCTAGGGTCAGAGAATTATTAAATATTATTAAATTCTGAATTTAAAAGCATTTCAAATGCAACTGCATTGATTTTTTATGCATATTTCTTCCTAGCTGAGATTGGCGCCCAAAATATTTTCCGACGTTGCTGGTCAATACAAAATTTTAAATTAAATGGTTTCTTCAGCAAAACATCTTGACATTTTAAATTTCGATAGTCATATAACTCATACTGTTTCAGACTCCATGCTCCATTCTGTAGAATAAAATTTGTTTATTAGAAAATCCTTAATTTAAAACGGGAGTGAATAAACTACAATTAATGCAAAACCTTTTTTCTTGAATGCCATAAGGCTTAATAAATTTCTAAATATAGATAACAGAACCATTTAGCAACAAAGTTTTATATGTACTACTGGATATTTCTTTTTAATTTTTTAAATATTTCAGATTATATATTATATTTCAGATTATCTACTATATTTGTCTGTTCGTATTATTGATTATATCTTCAGACCAGACAATTTAAAATAGAATCACTAAAAACAGCAACTATCACGCTGGACAATGGAAAGCATTTCTTTAAAATTTTAATCTAACCTTTCTAAGGGCATGAGTATCACGCTCATCACCAAATTCAATAATCTTTGAATAAAGTTATACAAACTAGCACAAATTCTTAAGAATGTTTCAGTCAGACAAAAACTTAGAAGTTTCATTTGCTTACCTAAAATAAAAGGATGTGTCTTGATTTTTTTTATTAATTATTAATTGAAAAAAGAATTAATAAATCAGATTAAATTTAATCTAATAAGTAAATTACTTTTCCTACGCCAGTCTTAATTAAAAAAATATTTTAATCCACCATGATTTTAAAAAAACTCTTTTTCTAGATAAATAAAAAATATTGAATTTTTACAATTCATTCGAAAATATCACTATAGAAAAAAGTTTGGTACTTTAATTACGAACTCAAAATTTTCTTATTCAATGGTATGAATTTTTTTGCCGTATAATTTTATTTACTAAAATTCAAATAAACCATATAGCTGAAGCGAATAAGACAAAAAGTTCAAGTAATTTTATCTCAAAGAATGATTTTTTTTTGCTGATGCATTCAAATGTATAAATAAAATTGAGCATTGTATACATTGTGTTGTAGCAATTTCACCTTTTATAGTGAATAAATGTTAAAATTCTATGTAATTTTTGATTATTTCATCCAGAGGTGTACATTCCCAGTTCCAAATTATAAACGTATAAAATGTGTTCGCCCCAGGTCAAACAATTTGATCTGGAGATCGCCAATATTAATACTCATCTTCACTATCAGTGAATATATGCACTAGTATTATAATAATAGTTGTGAGGTGTCTACTTCTATCCTCAGCACACAAGCTGTATTTAAAAAAAAATGAAAACGTGAAGCTAAAGATTAATATTTTGACTCGTAAAGAATTTCAAATTACTTGAAATGTGAGTATTTCCAAATTTTTCTTATTCCAGTGATAAAAAATAACTTGTTTTAGTGTTACACTTTTTTAGCATATTGGAATAATTTTTGTCATGATGTTCGCGTATTTTTGAGTATTTTAATTGTTGCTGAATTGTTTTTATTTTGAATATTTTCAAGAGGGATATTGTATAAATATCGTTTTGTTTTAACATTTCTGATAACTTTTTACAATGAAACAATGCTTAGGAAATGCTTACTCAGTGAGAGGCTTTGGGAAAAACTATTAATGATTTTTAAATTAAAGTTTTTTTTTATAAATCATCTTTACATTTACTATTCTGGGCATTGAATACGATAAGGTTTCCATATCCAAAAATATAGTGAATTATTCTTTCCGGTTCTCTTCTTCAAGCCTTGTTGAAGATCATATGAAACATCTGTGGTTTTAACATCTGCGGTGGAAATAACATCTGTGGTTTTTATCATTTACGACGTACTTTATGGTAAAACGTTAGGGGGCAATCAATCTGATGATCTTCTGATAATTTTTCTTGATTTAAATCAAATTAGTTCTCAAACCTTTCGGAATCTAAACGACTCCATTTCCTTTTCCTTTCCATTTTTTTAACCTTAAGCGAAATAATAATTATTTTTAAGGTTTCTAATCGTGGGAACAAATATGAAGAACCCATGAGGAAATTTTTAATGCTTGACTTCGACACACGATTTCAAAGCATGTGATGGCTTTTCCATTTGCATGCCAGATTATTGATGTACAAGAAAGCGTATTGGATGGCAATAAAAACATTAGCGGAAGAATGGAATATCGATATAGGGGCTCTATATAAGTAAGACCAGATAAGTTCACAGCCTATTTATTCTGCAGATAGTTGAGATAGTGAAGCTACAAGCTTGCTCATATATTTGAATTTTTTTTCCTTTCAAATCCTATCGAGCAACCTGTGTGGAGTACCTAGTCAGCTAGGTAGGAAACTAGGTCGATAGAGTAGAAACGTTATATTTCAGCCTACATTATATTTAATGACGCATTTTAAAGAGGGTCTAATTTAATTTGCTGTTACTTGACAAATTTCAGTATTTCTTAAAATATTTCATAGCTTTTGTTTTATCTACTAACTTATAAATGGATTCTGAAGAATATTCCGATTCTGATTCATCGTATTTGGATATTTCTTCTGAGAGTGATGAAGATGTATCATTAGATGATGCAAGAGACTGGTGTCGTCTGGAAGAAGACAACCTTGGACCTTCTCCCCCAAGATTTCCATTTACTGGGAATCCCGGAATAAAAGTTCAGATTCACAGTTCTTCACCTTTGGAACTTTTTGGAATTTTTTTTGATGATGATATCATCAGTTATATAGCGAGTGACACAAATCGTTTTGCAGAGAGTTTCATTGAAACAAATGAATTAACACCCAGTTCAAGATTACACGGATGGAAAGATACGGATGCCAGCGAAATAAGAGTGCTCCTTGCTTTATTGATCCTCCAAGGAATCTTTCAAAAGCCGATTCAAATTTATATTGGTCTCAAAATCCGTTCCTTTATACACAAGTTTTCGGTCAAATAATGTCCGAAAGAAGGTTTGCTTTGCTGATGAAGTTCTTGCACTTCACAAATAATGCAACAATAGATACAAACAATCATCCTCAACCTGGACTTCGAAAAATATATGAAGTATATGAAGCATTAAACAGAAAATTTAAATCTTCATATATTCCCGAGTGTGAAGTGTCTGTCGATGAATCAATGCCATTATATAAGGGCCGGTTGGCCTTTAAGCAATATCTGCCGAAGAAAAAGTCCAAATTTGGGATAAAATTTTACCAATTATGTGAATCAAGTACAGGATACATCTGGAATAGCTTGATATACACAGGAAAAGACATGCCTCTATGGGAAAACGCCTATAAATATTCTGCAACCACTAACATAGTTATGACTCTGATGGAAAATCTTCTGAGTAAAGGTTACTGTGTCTCTTTAGACAATTTTTATACTTCTCCTGAACTCGCAGAGATCTTGATAGCTAATAAAACAGACATTTATGGAACTTTAAGATCATATAGACGTGGTATCCCACAAGAAATAAAGGACAGAAATATTAAAAAGGGAGAGATCGTTGGCTTTCAGAAAGGAAAAATGTGCATTATAAAATATATGGATAAGAAGCCAATTCATATGCTTACCACAATTCACACAATTAATTTTGTTGAGCAGTGCAAAAGGATGAAGAAAAGAAATGGCGACATTGAAGAAATTATTTCTAAAACGCCTAAGGCTATTTTAGATTATAATCGAACGATGGGAGGAGTGGATATGGCTGATCAATGTTTGTCAAATTATCCAACAGCTCGGAATCAACAAAAGAAATATTACAAGAAGATTTTCAGGCAGTTCCTAAACCAGAGCGTATGGAATTCATATGTTATCTTTAAAAAATGTGGAGGTAAAATGACACCTCTAGATTTTAGATTAAATCTAATAGAAAGCTTATTTCAAACGTATGGAGATAAGAAAAATTTGCAACTTCTTGTATCTGACCGCCTCACTGGACGCCACTTTCCTTCACACATTGAAGTGACAGGTAAAAAGAAAAGCTTGTCAAGAGTGTGTATTGTGTGTAGCAAAAGATTTGATGATAAAGGCCGTCGTGTTAGGAAAGAAACTAGGTTTCAGTGCAAACAATATAAGGTTGCACTATGTATCGCACCATGTTTTGAAAGATATCATACTGTGTTTGATTATTGAGATTTACACTTCTAAATCACATTATTGATTATATTCCTATTTTTTATTATACTGTGCTTTTATTGTTATTATTCTACTCAATCCCATTTTATATTTTTAAGAAAAAAATTAAAATGTTTGTTTATAAGTTTTTCAAGATTTATGCTTACAAATTTTTATTTGACATATTGCAATTACAGTTTTTTGTATCTGCTCATTTCGTTATTTCAAGAATAAACAAGATGAGTTTGATTTTGATTTTATAAGTCTTTCTCCTATTAAAAAAAATCAGAACTTTTTATGATCATTAAATGCATTAATATTTTTGTTGTATATTCTGCGTTTTGCATCTATTTATATTTTATCATTTTATCATATTTTTATAATGCTATATTTATCGCAATCACTAGAAAAACATTTATTGTATTTCAAAATTTCTGTATTTCGTATCAGTCATCTACATTAATTATATCATTTCTTCAAAGAGAGGAGGTCACAAAGGTTCATAGGGTGAACAATTTTTCGTAGTTTTTCTATGAAGTAAATTTACTTCCTGTTTTGTCATCAAATTAAATGAATCTATTCTTCTTTACAATTTCATAAAAGTTAGAAAAAGATTAATTTCATGGCACAGTTCTAAAAATAACACTCATATAATTTTACTATATTAAAAATTACAATGCTTATATGAGAATAAACATGATTTTATTTGCTACACATGTTACTGAAAAATAAAGAGAATGTTTATACTGTAAAACTTCCTTTAAATTTTTATGAAGTTTTAAGATTCTATACTCCAATAATCTAAAGAATTTTTGTAACAACATTTTCAGTCTTAACTTTGGAGCAAATATTTACAGAAAAAAAGTTTTTTTTTTGAAAAAAAGTTTCTAGGTACATGATTGATTTTAGAAACGATTAATTTTTTTTATTTGAGTAATTAATAATTTCAAGCGGAATCAAACATATTTTAGTTTCAAGTAAAAATCCCCACATTAAAAACCTGTTGTAACAGCACAATTAGAAGTTTTACTATAAACTGCTGATAAAAGTAGCATGCCAATGAAGATGCGCATATAACTAATCATATATTTTGAAAATATTCTCAAATGTGTTTGTAAAAATAGTTTTGGCTTGTGAGAAGTTTTTGATTACGCGTTCATATTCTTTCTATATTAAGAGCATTATTGTTCAAATTTCCTTCAGTATTTAAACAAATGTTCAAAGGCCAGTACTTAGATTTTCAATAACGCAACAAAAACAATTCCTAAAGTCTATATTCATTATGGAATTAATAGAACTCCAAAAAATCTGTAGTGAAGAAAGCTAATCAAATTCTTTAATTAGTACTTATCAAAAGTTTACTCTTAAAGCTATTGTGATAAAATATATAATGTTATTAGTAAAATACAATTTTATTTTTCAACAAACTCAAAAAAGACAATATACATTAGCTACAATAAAAATTTAAAGTTGTGAAAATAAGTAAAAAAATTAAATCCGAATGGTAGAAAAAAGATGTATTAGTTTTATATACACCAACAAATATAGATAAAATACCTCGCTTGCGTTTATTTGTTTGGGAAAAAGAAAAAAAAACATACATATTTTTTAAATTAAGTTTTTGAATTTTTATATTCAAATTTAGAATATTTAAAAACCTTAGCCTTAATTAACAATAATTAGTTACATCTTTAAAGCTTTGGTAAACTAAACGAGAATTTTAATTTCTTCATTTGGTATTTTAGGAGATAAAAACTAACAAACTTGATAAATAAATTAAAATCATATCTGGTGAACTCAAACTTTACAATTAAACTTACTATACTTTACTATAAAAGAAAAAATTGTCAAATTTTTATTTTATATTTATTTTTTAGATTAACTATTGTTTCACTCTAGAAAGTTTTAAAATCTTATGGATCAATTTATTAATAATAATACGTATATACGTTCATTTTCATATTAAAAGTAGGTTAATTTTCATTCATTAGATTTTACTACCCTTATTTAAAACTCAATGGGGATTCGCATTTATTCTCAAAATAAACGTCTGAAAACGTAAACAAAATTTTAAAATGCTTAAAGAACATGACCAGGAAGACAACATTCATCCAGTCCACTGATAATGATTGACTTCTCCTTATCTCACATTACCTTCTCATTATCTCGCAGCTTGAGTTTGGGGGAAGCGAAAAACTGGCAGTGACAGTTTTAAGGGGATTTAAATTTCCGTCTATTCACGGGCCTAACGCTTTGAAGGGAGAAGAGATTCCGTCTATTTGCGGGCTTGACGCTTGGAGGGTTAAAATACTCCAATCTTTTAAAAACTTCTTCCAAATGTTTCATATGCTCCTCTCACGTATCAGAAAATACTGCCAAATCATCAATATAAGCACAAGCAAAGTGAGATATAGGTCGGACCATTTTATACATGGCTCTTTGATAAGTTGCAGCAGCGTTCCTTAATCCACACAGTAATACATTCCATTGATACTGACATCGGTGAGTTCGGAAAGCGGTTAAATGTTTGCTGCTTTCTTCCATTGGTATAGCCCAATATCCCTTCAACATATCTAGCACCGTTATAAATTTTTCCTTCCCTACTAAGAAATTCAACTCCATCATATTCTGCATCGGATAGGCATCAGGTACAGTCAGTGCATTTAAACTTCTGAAATCTATGCATAACCTTATGGTTCCCTCTTTCTTATGAACACATACTACTGGGTGTGCTATTTCACTTACTACATGTTCAATTAATCCTAACTCTAATAATTCATCTATTTGTGCGTCCACTTCTCTTTTCAATTTCTCCGGTATCTTATAAGTTTTGGTTTCATGGTTTCCTCTCCAGCTTTTAACTTTATCACATGCTCCCCAACTTTAGCTCGTTTAATTCTTCCAGAAAACAACGTTTTGTATCGATATAGTAAATCCTTCAACTGCTTTTGTTGTGTCTCGGTTAGGTATTCAACATTCACTCTTTCTAATGCTTCATCATTTCTCTCAGCTATTGAAAGTTTTGATGTCTCGTATATCTCACCGAATTCCTCATCAATATCATAAACCACTCCAACAGTCTGAATTCTTGCTTTGTATTCCCTCATCTTGTTTACATGGAGCAATCTTAAATTCCCTTCAGGCATCCTCAAATAGTAGGAATTTGGTTTTACTCTCCTCACAACTTCAACAGGACCTATCCATCTAGCATAAAGTTTATTGGTTGAGTCCGGTATTAATACAAGCACTTGATCTCCAGGTATAAATTCTCGAGATTTCTTTCTAATATTGTAATATTCAGCGTACTTACTTTATTGTACCTCACTTGTCAATTTTGCTTTTCTTGTTGCTACCTCTAACCTTCCTCTTAACTCCTTCAAATAATTCTCTACTGATCCTTTCAGGTTTAGAGGTAATAATATCTCACCAGTCCAAGCTGATTTTAATATCGACAGCGGACCTTTTGGCTCTCTTCCATACATCAGCAGAAAAGGTGGAACACCTGTCGTTGCATTTGGAACTTCTCTATAAGCCCATAGTAAAAATGGTATTTGTCTATGCCAACTTCTTCCTTCCTCTCTGATAGTGTGATTCAGCATATTCTTAAAAGTTTGATTCCATCTCTCAATTAAACCATTTCCTTCCGAATGGTACGGTGTTGAAAAGCGTGGACAAGCTCCTAAAATTTTTAAAAACTCTTGCGTTAAACTTGATGTAAAATTAGTTGCATTGTCTATTGCAATCACTTCGGGAATTCCGGTCCTACTGAAAATTTCCAGCAGAGCTTCACACGTATTCTTAGCCGTCAAAGATTTTAGAGGGACTGCGTCTGGCCATCTAGAATGTTGATCCATCAAACACAGAATATACTTATGTCCCTGTGATGATATTGGTTTTACAGGACCTATTAGATCTACATTTACCACTTGGAATGGTAGTTCGGGACGACATACAGGTGTTATTGGAATCTTATCAACTGAACGATTTACTTTTCTGCATTGACAACCATGACAGTAACTACAATATGCTCTAATCTCCTTGCTCATACCCGGCCAATAGAATGAGAATTTGATCCTCTGAATTGTTTTCCGAGCTCCTAAATGTGCTCCAAATACTGATTCATGAGCAATTTCTAGTATCTTGTTCTTTCTAATTTCAGGAATCACTAGCTGTCTTACCTTATTTCCACACATAATCTCTTCATGGTATAGCATATTATCCTCCAACACATATCCTCCTTTGTTTTTCTTAGCCAATCTCCATGCTTCTTGAAGAGTATTGCACCTCCTTTGTTGATTCTTAAAGATCTCTGCTTCATTTCTGTTATTCTCTTCAGCTTCATACTTCCCTATTATCGGCTCCCCTTCTTCCATTTCATTATTCACACTAACATTCACTGCTTCATTTTGAGCATCTGATCTTAAGTTCACAGCAACTGTGACAGTTGGATTGTACATTCTCTTTTGTTCCTTCAATGCTTCATACGTTTCCATATCCAATAATATGTCAGCATTTAGTCCATCCAGAGTTGCCACTATCGTCTTAATTACAGGTGTAATATACGAATTCGTCACTAATCCAATTTCCACTTCCTTTAGTTCAGCCTTTAAACACGTACCAAACGCAGGTTGCAGCATTATGTATCATTTAGAATCTACTTCTTTACCCACCACACTGCTTCTAAACACACTTATTTGTGCTCATGAATCTACAATAGCTTCGTACTTAGTTCCTCCATATGAAATGTTTACTATTTTAAGATCAGACATCTTTGGCTGAACAGCAACCCCTTTCTGATTTTCCATTACAACCTCACCGTTGAATCTCGCAGTAACTACTTTGCTTTCGCTCTCTTTTTCTTCAATAACTTTGACTTCCGCCACTTTAACCTCAGCCCGTCCTCTCCCTTCTTCCTTATCCCGACAAAATCTGGCCAAATGTCATGCTCGCCCACAGTTGAAGCACGTAACTGAGTTTTTGAAAGAATTTCGCTTATCAAATCTCCTGTGATTACTCGACTCTTGTCTATGTTCCTCACTAAGGATATGATTTCTTTTATTAAAATAGCTTTGTTTTTCTTGACGGAAATTTCCATACGATGGATACAAAGAGGCTTTATTATATTGCCTTGCATTTTCATATTCATCTAACTTCTCAGAAAGAGCATCAACTGTAATAATTTTACTCCAATAATCAATAAAATGTTGTTCAATATCTCTCGATACCTGTTCCTTCATCTGCTCCACAATAACAAGTTGTTTCAGACTTTCAAAATCATTAATTTTTAATCCCATTATCCACTCGTTGAAATAATTCGCCAACTCAAACCCAAAATCTCGCCAAGTATTTTCAGACGATTTACAATGACTTTTAAATTTTATTTTAAATGCTTCCGGGCTCAATTTAAATCTTTTCAATAATATACTCTTCACGTGCTCATAATTGTTTGCCTTTTCTTCAGGTTCCCCGGCAATTAAATTGGCCATTTCCAACGGCAATAGTCCAATTAGATTAGTTACCCAATTTTCCTTTTTAATCTGCACTCTTTCTGCTTGTCTTTCAAATAATATTAGATAAAAACTTATATCACCTTCTTTGGGATCAAAGTTATGCATTAACCTTTGTAAACTTGTTCTTGCATCCTTTCATTTTGAGAACTCATTTCTCTTCCAACACCACTATTCACAAACAATGCCTCTATCTTCAACTTTTCTAATAAAAACTCATTTTCTTGTCTCTTCTTTTCCAATTCAAACTCATTTTCTTGTCTCTTCCTTTCTAATTCAAACTCATTTTGACGCTTAATTCCTTCCTCTCTTTCATTAACTATTCTTTCTAATAATTCTTTCACAAACTCTTCCTCGTACTCCGTACTTCCTAGTATTATCTTTTTTAAATCAACAACTTTCATATCTTTCGTAATAGTTTCTCCTAATTCCTCCGCCAGCAACTGCAAATCTACCTTCTTTGATCTTCCTAAAAACGCCATTTCTAAATCAACTCAACTAAATAAACTTCAATAAATATTATAAATTATATACTTTCTTTCAACAACCTCTATAATAATAAAAATAGCTTACTCTTCACCAGAGTCGAAATATTAGAAATCTTGGAATTCTTAAAATTCTCGAAATCCTTTCAAAGCTCATTTCTTCAAATTCGTTCGAAATCCATTGGGTTTTTTCCCGCGCATTTATGTCGTGGCTTACGTGTAGGCAAATAAAGTTCAAGCTTTAAAAAAATAATCTTCTTTATTAAACATTTCTTTCAACTCACAACTTTCAACATCAAACTTTCCTTTTTAAATCACACACAATTCTAAACAATCACATCGCCATCTTTATTCTCCTCTCTTCACTTTTTTTTCTTGTTGCCAATCCACAAAAAACAACCAAAGAAACTACTTTTATATTTTTGGTTGCCATACAGGAAATATATAAAAACAAATTAGAAAATGAATTTAAATAAACATAAATTTAAAATTTAGTGACCCTGACAATATCTCCTTCACATAAGTTAAAGTAACAATTCAAAACATGTCTTATTGTTTGAAAAATTAAAAAAAAATAACGAATTCAAAAATATTCTATTTTTAATTATTATCAATTGCTTTATGTTCGTCATTTCTTTGAAAAGACGTCATCTTCAAGTTCGTTTAAGATTTCTTACTTTTTAAGAAATAATTTCGCCCTCAGAAGATTATCATTTGGTGCTTTTCTAAAAACTCTTTTTCTGTTATAACTGTCACACTTTTATGATATGTTTTTATTATGTATTTTTATTTACTTTAATTCTTTAATTGAATTAATAATTTTGATATTGCAAACTATCAAGAGATTTTTCTCGTGCATTTATTGTTTAAAAAATATAATATTTCCTATTTATTTCATTTCATATAATCACGTGATTATATGAATTTTGGTAGTAATTAACTTAATTGAATTTTGGTAGTAATTAACTTAATTGAATTTTGGTAGTAATTAACTTAATTTTGTACTAATTATTATTTTTGGTAGTAATTAACTTATTTTTTTAATCAGAAATTCTGGAAATGTGATTGCAACATATTATTAAAAGCTGATTTTTTAATATCCTCGAAAAGATAAAATTTTTGTTTTATTTTATTCGAAATAATTTGTCGAAAAAACCCCATTAAATTGAATGTTTAAAAATTTATTAAAAATAGAGTTTAATTTATCGGTCAAAACATCGGTATCATTGAAAAGCTAATTTTTTCAGCTTTAACTTGATACAAAAATCAATTTTGTGCTATAATGTTTTCGAAGGTTATAGCGAAACATTTCAAAATTTGGCTTATTTTATAATTAATTAAAATTTTAGTTAAAAATACAAAAAAAACGGGCTCCTAGGTGCACATTCCTGGCACCCTAGGTATACATGTACCAAATTTGGTAGCTTTAGGTCGAACGATCTGTCTTGTACAACACCAACACACACACACACACACACATTGTGCTTTATAATTATATATATATATATATATATATATATATATATATATATATAAATTAGAAAGATACACAAATGTATTAAGAGAGGGCGAATGTTGCTATTCCTAAAGACATAGTGGAACTAAAAAGAATAAAAAACAGATATGTAAGCGAAAAAATGAGAAATTCGGCCTGATGACTTTCTCAAGGGTCACCATCAAGCAAGGATTCCAATAAAAAGTGGAATTTTTTTCTGTAAAGAGTTAGACTATTGTCTAAAAAATAACTCTTTTATGACCCGAAAAATTCCAAATTTTAAAGTAGAAGAGAGGCATCAATTTTTAGCACAAAAAACAAAAGACAATTAGAAAAATAAACAAAAAAACAATTAGAAAAAAACACAGAAATAAAATTCAAGTTTGAAGAAAAAATATATCACAAAATACTAAATACAATAAAATACAAACTCCCTATGTTTGCATTTTATCCATGAGTTTGTAAACATAAAAAAACTTAAAATATTTTGAATTATAAAAGCCCGAAATCGAATAATCTAGGCACTCCTTAGCTAAAATTTCAGTCTTCGTCTCGGGGGTGGGGTTTGACGACCTAAACTAATCTCTGATTGGCCAAAACGGCTCTTCTCCAGTATCCTTCCTGATTTGGCATTCGCCTCAATTTCTTCCAGTTTGCTTCATTTGCTCTTTAGCACTGCTTGGGTGCACATCTCTCTCTTAAGGGTATGTTTTAGACTTCTTAATTTCTTACTTGTTCTTTTGCTAAAATTGGTTTGTTTTTTATTGTATTTAGTATTTTGTGATATATTGTTTTCTTAAATCTTGAATTTTATTTGTGAGTTTCTTTTTTAATTGCCTTTTTCTGTTTTTTTTTCTAATTCTTTTTTGTGCTAAAAATTGATGCTTCTCTTCTACTTTGAAATCTGGAATTTTTCGGGTCATAAAAGAGTTAATTTTTTAAACAAAAGTCTGACACTTTACAGAAAAAAATCCCACTTTTTATTGGAATCCTTGCTTGATGGTGACCCTTGAGAATGTCATCAGGCCGGATTTCTCATTTTTTTCATTTACATATCTGTTTTTTATTCTTCTTAGTTCCACTATGTCTAGGAATAGCAGCATACGCACTCTCTTAATACATTTGTGTATTTTTCTAATTTATAATGAAAATGTCAATTTATTATATTTGCCTCTTTTAAAATTGTTTAAGTATATATATATATATATATATATATATATATATAGCCTTTTGTCAAAATTATATATAACGTCGAACTAAATACTAAAGCTATTTGATATAGTGCCTTTCATTATATGAGGCATTATAACAGCTAGGAAACATCGATTCGTAAGGAAGAAATATATTATTTAAAATAATACGGTTTCTTCACTCCTTTTTGAATATCCCAAAATATTTTAACACATTATCTATGATTTTTATGCTAAGTAAAAAATAGTTACCTCTATCCCTATTAGGTGATAATGACAATCACGATTTATTTTGAATAGATGTTTACTTTGTATTTCTATTTATTTTATCTCATATAAAGAATCATTAATGACAATTGTATTTTTCTCTTAATTTTAGAAAATCTAGGATCTGATCGTGATTTAAATTGAGATGTGTAATTGAATGACCATCATACAATCTATTGAAAATTTTCTTTTTAGTTCATTGATAGTGAATTATTTTTTTATCTAATTATGTAAAATGCATGGCTTTAATGGTAATTAAAAGGAATTCGTTTTATTTTCAAATTTGTAAAATACTTGGAATGAAACCTAAAAGTAATAACTGAAATTATTATTTCAAATGTCTTAATTTCCCCAAGAATTATAATGAATGTATTTATATAAAATGGATATATATAAATATAATTCATATGAATGCATATTTTATAAAATAGAGAATCATATTAGTTTAAATTTTGTTTTCATTTTATTTTAATCTTTTTAATGAAAATTCAAAATGGCAAGCGAAGTGATTGGACAAAGGTTTAAATGAAGTAAAAGCCGGTAAGAAATATAAATATAGGATTTCATATTCTCAAGACTGATCCGAGTTAAAGTGAAATTTATTTTGTAAAGATAGGAAATAGTCGTTTTCCGGTTTTGAAAAAAGAAATGATACGTCAGACTAAACTAAAATATAAAGTTCTAATTTGAACTTATGATCTAGCCGTGTCATAGCGTATCACTTGTTCCCATATTCTCGATGTACATGCGAGAAGTGCCATTTTTCGAGTTCTAAAAAAGCTGTTTGAAAAAGCATTCTTTTCTCCCATAATCTTAAAAAACTTTTATTATGGTGAAAAGGACAACAGAGTAACCGATTTGTTTTTACGGCTATGTAAAATGAGCAGTATATTTCTTTAAAAACAAAAGCCATCTGAAGTTTCTTTTCATTGCTTGTTTAAAGATTTAAAAAGTTTCCTCTTAGTATCCTGCCTTATGTGGAAGTATTATTTTAAGGAATTAAGGGAAACTGAATTTCTAGCATTTGAACTACCGATTTCCTATTATGTGGATAAATTTTGCCCTTATTTAAGGAAGCTTCTCTTTCATTGTTTTCTGAAAAGGCAATGCTGCTGGCAGAATTCTCCAGATGAAAAGAAACCAATTTACCACGATCATTTGAGCAAAACATTGTTAATTGGGTCAAATCTTCGACTGTTCCCTCTATGTAATTGTTGTTGGCACTTGGCTAAAGGCTCTTGCCATGAACAAGTCTTGTCATGTGCATCTCTTGTTTTTCAATAGGGCCAAGAGTACGGCTTATCACAATCGCTTGAACATCCCCATTTTACAGGGGGCACATTTACTCATCTTACAGAGAGGTCAAGGAAGAACGATCATGCCAGAACCCGGGATGCCCAGATCACGGGGAAGACTCGCTACCACTAAGCCAAGACACCGCCCACTATGTAGTTGATTGCGTGGAGGAGGGACATTCAATCAAATAGCTCTACATTTAAAGTATTAAGCTGGTTAATTGACTTTAATCTGCATATGACCCCAACCCAATCTAATCTGCCTACTTTAGGGTGGAAGGGAGGAGTCTTTCATTCATTATAACTGATTTGGATGTAAATTTTGAAATAATATGATTAAAATGTGGGGCTCAGTTTAAAAAGTTCCTTGTGTATGATATTTACATAATTATTAATTATGTTAATGGCTCTACATTGTGATGGATTTTGTAAGATAGTTATTTATAAAAAAAGGTATAATCACATTTAATTTAAAATGAACATTTTTTTAAATAAATACAAACAATTCAATTTCTTCCTTTCTAGAAATGTACATTTGTTTGACACATTTTGATAAACTTCGCAACAATTATTTTCAAAATTATGTGATGCATAGTTATTTATTTTAAATTCTAAAGTAAAATTTTATCATTAAAAAAGATACAAAATTTGATATAGTGGTTTTAACATCCAATTTCTATTAATGTATTAAAAGATTGATGCAGGAGACACCTGCGAATGAAAGTGACGTCTTTGAATGAGCTTTGAAATCATTAAAATATAATAATAGACACCAGGTTTTTTTTAAATGGCAATGAATATATTCTGGTAGCGATATTGAAAATCTGTGTACTTTTTTTTTAAATTTAAAATGTTGAACCTCTCAGATTTTCTAAGAGGCCAAATTATTGGAGGGTATACTTTGTGCAAAGAAACATCTCAGCTTTTAAGCGTTTATAGAGGTACGGCGTTTAAAGTAATGGCAGCATATACATAGAGCGGCAAGAAAAGTTCAGTATAGAAAATACGGGATCGAAATAGAAGCTCAAGGAAAGAGTTAAACGGGTATTGAAGCGTATTGTAATATCTAAAAAGTAAAGAAACACACCGAAAGAGACCGCAGAACTCAATACTCATTTGGATTCTCATGTGTCAATGATCACAGTGAGAAGGCACCTTCATAAATCTTCATTTAAATCAAAGCATCAATTCCCAAAACAGTTGTCAAAAATATGAAGCGTAGAGGTTGTCTACAGTGGCATCACACTCACAAAATATGGTCGCTTGACAAGTGGATAAAAGTAATATGATCTAAGTAATAATGTTTCACACTTTTTCCTGTAAAATGATGCATGGAGTAGCTACATGTAGTTTGGAGAGCCCCTGCTTAAGCATACGAGTGGGATTGTCTCCTTTCAACTGTGAAACATGGAGGTGGATCTGTCATGATATTGGTAGCCATATCGCGGTTTTTTGCTGGACTAATCCTAACTCTGAAAGGAAGCGTTACTCGAGAGAAGTGTAGAGTGATTTTAGCAGATTAGTGATTTAGCAAGTCTGATGCAGACTTTGTTTCCTTGAAGAGTTGGAAATGGGTAGAAGGCAGCAATCCATACAGGCCCAACCACTGTCTGAAGAGCACGAGGATGAAGTGAAACATCTGCTTTGGCCTGCACAGTCACTCGACCTCAATACCATTGAGCCGTTATAGCCTATTTTAGAATGTTCAACATGGAATCGATATCTTCCATTAGCATCTCTCCTAGAATCTCCAGGAGGAGTTATGTAAAATTCCTCTGAAAACTATTCAATACTTGTATGAATCGTTTTTTTTTTTGTATGAATTGATTGTTAGGTGAAGCCAAACTGTATTACATGCATTAGTTAATCCTACATCACAATAATAAATGATTTTTTTATAAATTTATAGTGTTTCTATTGTTTTGATAATCACCTGTGTTTTTTGAATTATTGTCTTTTTTTACCTTTTTAAATAAAATTCTTTATTATGAAAGTCTTTGAATATTTAGGAGTGAAAATGTATTAAAGTGATTATGTTGCTATTGCTCCCACACAAATGCACAACATTTTAAAACTCTTAACCTATGAGAAAGGGAGTAAGATTTCGTCCCTACAAGCGAAAAAAAGTCATGATAAAGTTGTGAAAGAATATCCTCTTCAGGAAGATGTAGAAATCTTTTCAGAAACATGTTACGCTTTGAAATTTTTCTTCAAAATATAAAGAAAAAATAGATAAAATATTAGATATTAGACCCAACATAAAGTATTTATTAGGCATGAACGAGTGAAAATAAAGCAATAGACTTTCGTTCTGATTGTAGTTAAATTACATTTTAAATAAAATTCATTCATACAACATTCTTCTGGCAATTCATACATACATTGCAATGTCGTGTCATTGAGAATATTAAATAGCTTCTAAATATATTTATAGATTATTCTGGATAAAATCTTTAAGACAATTTTGAAAAAAATATGCTGCAATTAAAGAAATATGTCACTTAATGCTACTTTTCGGCGAATAATTATTAAAAACTTCGTAATTTCAAATAACTTATTTTTTTACATTTACAAAATCTTGAAAAATTTATTTTTTTCTATAACATTGAACCAAAAATAAAATTAAAAATGTCATTTAGTCATGAAATATAACTTATATACATAATAAAGTATGTGATTAAATTTAATGTTATAAATTAGAGAATTTATTCAGCTTAGATAAGATTTTGAAATGCAATATACGAATTCTAGAATCCTTATAAATTATGTCATCTTAATTATAACTAATTAACTTATAACTTTTACACCAATCGCTTGGGATTTAGGTACTCGAATACTTGATAGTTATTTTTAAGCAATATCAAATGCAGTTTCATCATTTACATTTTCCATGAAAAAAAAGAGATCATACAATTGTAATAATATATGATGATTGCATTTTTTGAGTTTTATCAATTATAAAAGATTTTTTTAAAGTAAAAAGAAAGCAGTGAAACTGTTATTGACATTTAAAGTAAAGAAATTTCTTAAATAATTATATTTTAAAAATCACCTTAAGATATGAATTCTTTTACCTAATTTTTTTAATATTAATTAGTAGGGTAAACATAGTTTTGTTAACAAGAAAAGCTAAATGTAATTGAATAATAATATGACAAGTTAAACAAAATAATACTAGCAGCAAATTATTTTAATATCTAAAAAAGCCTGAATTGCATTTTTGCATCTCATAAATATTATTGAAATTACACATTCATTTTTATTTAAAACTTTAATTGAAGAAACAAATATCTACAAAGTAAAGGAAGGCAGAGGAACATGCTAGTATATAAAAAATAAATAAATCACATTTTGAAAAATATTTGAAATATTTCAAAACATTACGATTTGGATTGACAATTTGTTTTGTATAAAAACAACAACAACTGAATTCTATTAAGGCTTTATAGAACGTATTATTTTAAATCCTGAACTCATACGATGGGCATCACTTTTTTCAGAATTTATACTGATTTATTGATACAATTCAGTTTTGAGTAGGATGCAAGTTTTAATGAATAATAAACTTCAAAATCGATATAAAACACATATCTGAATATCAGTGAAATCAATGTTATTAATTTCTTTTTTTTTCTTTCTCCCTTTGTTGTGTAACTTCTATAAATGCATCACACATTCGAGTTGTCAAAGGTTTCCAAAAGGGTCCAGTTTCCAAGAAATTGTAGTTTTTCTAATCTGAGATTAATTAAGCAGAAAAGAGGTTGCAAGGTCTACATTGTTTATTAAAATAGGAAAAGAATTTTTTTTAAAAAAATATTAAGATAACT
>JAOUZG010007738.1:6755-27269 GCA_026289955.1 Argiope argentata | reverse complement strand
TTTTTTTTTTTTTTTTTTTTTTTTTTTTTTTTTTTTTTTGTTTTAATATTATATCTTTAAAATATTTTTTTTTTAAAAAGAGGTTAACAGGCTGCGAAATTTGAATAGTCTGTTTGGATGGCGGGTTGTAAATTAATGATGACAATTTCTGATTCCAAGAATAAGAAAAAACAAATTGGTTTCCTTCATTCATTCTTGGAACTTTTCATCTGAATTTATAACGAAGGGTAATACGAAGTTTCCTATTTCATAAAGACAATATTATAAATTCCGGCGTCCTGGTCAAAGGGCAGCCTCCCCTCCCCGTGATCCTTTCCCTATCTGTGAGTTGTGTGAAAGACCCCTGTAGAAGAGGTTGTGCTAGCCAGTGTGCGTGATAAGCTGAAAGTCAGAGCTCTGCCCCCGGGTGTCTTTACCCTCAGAAGCCACCTTTCCATGGTAACGACATCATCCGGAATATTTTAAATAAGTCATTTTCGGGGGAAAAAAATTCCAAAAATGTGTGGTTATTAATTATTATTATTAATCAGATTTTAAAAGAATTTCTGTTTATTTCACTTTGATTAATGCAGTTGTTTTTTAAAAGTTTTATTTTTAAAAGCAACAATAAAAAGACACAGCTGAGTTATTTTTACTGAGAGAAACGATTTCTATTTGAAATAATTCCAATGGAAGGAAACGAATTTCAAAAGCATTAAAAATTTTTTTGAAAAGGTTTCAAAAGTAAAAGTGTAGAAAAGTTTGAAACTGTCGCCAACGAAAAAGAGAAAAAAAGTACTTTAAAAAAGTAATTGAATTTTGAAAAAATAAACCATTTACATACTACAGACACTAGTGACTTTATTACTCTACAGTTAGGTTGATGAAATCTCTTGTAAGAAACAAAATGCGTTGAGGAAATTCATTACATATTGTTAAAGACAGATAAATATTCTTTACGATTCAGCAGTACATTATATTGCTTCGATTCAGTTACAACACAAAAGAAAATGCTAAACTTGCTAAATAAGAAAATGCAAGAACCTGTATAATCTTTTCGGTCCCCCCCCCCCCAAGATTATAGAGGTCCATTTCGGTTTTTCTAATTTCTCCTAAAGTGATAACCAATTTGAAACTCCCGCTTCAAACATTTCCGAATTTCAAGCGCCCCTTTTCAACTTTTTAAAAAATATATTGCAAAAACGCTGATCATCTATTTCCTTTCGATGAATGATTTAATAACCAAAAAATGAATAAAAGTTGCTCCTTTCAGATGCCGTTTGTAGGGGACTTTCAGACGTGTGTTTCCATTCATTGCGTTTTAAAATAATGTCATTTCGCATAGCTTCACGATTACAATGATACTTTTGTTAATAAGAACTTGTTTTATTTCTATATTATGTATTTTTTAATTGGTTTATTTAACCCATATTGACTATTAAGATACTTTGAAATGTTGTAAGTATATTATAACTCATGTAACATCGAAAGAATTTCAAGATTAATTCCATAAAAGAAAAGAAAAATAGTTTTTTGAGTAGAATGGCTTCGGATATTACTAATAAATAAGTTATTATTATTTTCTGAAAATCATTCAATGAGTCATAATCATCGACGGATAAATCATTTAATGTTATACACTGAAATATCATAATATTAGAATATATAGTGATAGTGGATATAATATTTATATTCGGAGCAATATAATCGATGCCCATTATCCTAATCTTGAATAACCAGCTAATTATGAACGATTTTATCCCACCCGTTTGAAATTTTTTTGAGGCTTACAGAAAAATTTTTCTATAATATTTGAACGTTTAGGAGCATTAGCGTTAAAAGAAAGTTTTAACATGTTAAAGCTAAAATATAAAATATTTTTTTAATGAACTCGCCTGTTCGAAAAGTTTTGATCTATTTCAACAAACAAAATGATGTAAAGCGCAGCAACCTTTTCTCTCCTTCAAATAATGTCACTAAGTAAAATGTTGCAGCACTGAAATTCCTTCTCAACTATGCTTACAAATCAGCTGCCCCACAGCAGCAACAGTTTCCGAAAAAGAAATCGATTGTAGCTTCCATCAATGCATTTCTCATGTCACCGGCTCTTTGGCATTGGACGGGGAATAGATTGCACCGGAAATGGGATTATACACCTTGACGGTCTAGTGAAGATAATACACGAGACAACGTCAAATAATCAATAAACATTGAGCAAAATACATGGAAATGAGGAAGGGCTAATATTCTTTTCCCATCGTGCGATTATTCCAAAAAGCTGATGGAATTCAAGTAACTTTCTGGAATGGCATAGGTTTATTGACTGAAATGTTCTATAAGCCGTTTTAGCATTTGATAATCATTGAAAATCCTCATTCAACCTAATCATTCAAATGACGATTTCTAAGGCCTGAAAGTACATCTGTAATTGATTTATATGAACAAAGTTCTTGCATCTGATTAGTTGAAAATTAATTTGAAATGCTTCTTGAAGGATTTAATACATAGCAATATTTGAAAAAGAAGTTTTCACTTTAGGGACTTCCTTTTGTTTGGATTTTCTAGTGGAAAATCCTAACAAAAGGAATCACTGATTGGGTTGGTAATCTAAGTATTCAAAATTTCAATTACAAAAACATTTACCAACTGTTTGATATTTACGACGGATGTCAAGGTATATTTTAATTCAGTATCAAATTTATTTCAAAATTGTAAATTCATTAAATATTTATAAAAATATATTAAATCTATTGACACAGAATTAACTGGAATATATAAGTTATTAGAAATATATAGTTTCAATTTCCATTATACATTCGCTTTTAAAAACGTGACACCATCTATTACATTGCAAAAATCTTTTTATTCACTTAACATTTGCCAATCATTTTTTATGAACAAGTATTAAATAAAATAATAATAAATTGCAATTTATTTTACGATGCAAATTATTTTCTGTAAAACTACAAAGTCGTTCCCAATACTATTCATTTGATAACGTCTTTTCTTTGAAGTCCTACGTCTAATATATTTGGGTTAAACCAGTGAATGATAAAGGTATTTTATGTTAAAAAAAAGAAGAAAAAGTATTCATGGTCATAGGATGTCGAAAAAATGAGTACATACTGAATAAATATTACTCATACGATTAATAACACTGCAATTCAAAGTTTCATTGTTCAAATTAATTTGTAAAAAACCAGAATTTTGTCTGTTTTCAGAAATGAATTGGTAACCATTATTGACCAGGTGATGCTCATGAAATCAAACAATGGAATTGCAACTGGTGCTACTCTCGTCATTTGAAATTCGGAAATTCTCGTCCTTTGAAATATTCATTAAGAGAGATAGAAAGAACAGTACCTGGACTACAATCAATGTTTGAAATTTAATGAAATTATTTTTCAAAATTTTAGTGTAGTGTCTTGGTAGAAAGGACTTTAAAAGGAATTAATTTTTAAAAACTTTTTATAGAAAGAAAGAAGTCTTAAGCCAAGTAATAAGCAGTTGAATTTTTTTAGATTTTGGGTACATTTTTTATAATTGGCGAATATTATATGTAATATTATATGTATTATATGTAATGTATAATATGTATTATATGTAATGTATAACATGTATTATATGTAATGTATAATATGTATTATATGTAATATGTATTTAATGTATTATATGTAAGGTAAATATATAAATCAAATATTTTTAATTATAAGGAGTTAATAAACAGAATGATATAATTATGGAAACGATGAGGAATACAAAAAGACACTACAATCGATTATTTCCATCAAAACATTTGAATAACACAATATGCATTGCATTTGATCTTGGAGAATTAACCAATATCGAATCAGCAAAATGTCTTTCAATGATTTTGGTGTCAAAAAAAGTCCTTCTAAATTAGTGAATGAAGACTTCGACTATATTTATTTCGTAAATATTTCCTTTTTCAATTTAACTTTTAGCTGTCTTTCAAAAAAGAATTACTCAAATTTACAAAAAGCAAATTATAGAATTACTGAAATGTAAAATACTCAGATGAAAACGACAGAATGTACAAGTCTATTTCTTTTAAAAAAATCATTACAGCGACGTTTAAAGTAAGCTGCGCAAATTTGAAACGTTTCCAAAACGGCACGCTAGATATTAAGAATGGCGTAAAACATAAAGCAATCGAACATATTATTTAACAAAAAATTCCATGACAAAAAAATCATCAGCCTATTGGAGCTGTTTTTGTGGTATGGAATTGTCTGCGTAGAAAATATGAACAACTGAAATTTCTACTCTGATTTTCATCCCTTCATCAATGAATTCAAATACAAATTTCCATTGGTTGACACTGTTACTCAAAATGCAACGGGATTGCTTTTCAGACGGCGCTTAACAATTCAAAAGTTTTCAGGTATATCTTAGGAGCTTGCTGAATGTGAGTTTTTATCCTTGTTGAGTATAAAATGATTTCTCATTGAAATATATTAACACTTCTGCTTAATGAGGTATTTCCGAATCTTTTTATTATCTGAATAGTTATAAAACCTTGAACTTTTCTTTTGGGATAAAGCCGAAGACTCAGATATTTATAATGAGAACTTGTATAGTTCGATTACTCCTTCTCTTCTCTGTAGCCATTTTATTTTTTAAACGTAGTGGATTTTTTTTTTAAGTATTTGTTCAGGAATTTTGTCGATGCGTTCTTTTGTACGAACTCAGCTCAGAAAATCAGTCCAATTTGCAGACATTAGTACCCAAGAATCTACTTGTAAATGCTCTTCCGTGATGACATTTTTTACTTCCATCTTAAATATTAATCCAAACTTTTACTTATGAGCAAATCTTCAACATAAAAGATTTTTAATCGTTATTCTTTTTGCTTCCATCTTTAAAATAAATCTTTTTTTTCTTTTCCAAAAAGAAATCGACCGCACTATAAAAAGCTGTCAACTGCAAAATCAGAGAGCTAATTCTATACCAAAAGATTAAACATTTCCTGAAGTGTTTTTTTTTTTGAAGAATTGCAGTATTTAGTAACTGCTCTGAATAAGCCTGTTTCAGCCTTAATAGCTTTGCTGTAGCTATTTATAAATTGTGTACATCAAAGTGTACATCAATTGTGTACATTACATCAAAGCTCTTCATTTTAAGTAAAGGAAAAATAAAATGTTATCACTTTATATGGTTTAAATGCTCGATTTTTTAATTGTTCGTTTTGGAAGCTTTCTTTTCAGTTTTCATTTCTTTCTTTTTCTGTTCCTTGCATTAAGCGTATGCCTAGTAATTCATATATTCTTTGTATCTTCAGAAATTTGCCCCATTAGAATCTCTTTAATGGTTGATGGAAATTTCAGCGATCATGTTTTAATCGAAATTTCCTCTCCGATTTGAATGCAATTTGAGGTTTAAATTTAAAAATGTATTATTTGTCAAATACAAGCAAAGAGAGATCTATTTAAATAAACTTCCTTTGTAAAATTAATTGAATTCCTTTGAACTAAGGGAATTTGTTTTTCTTTCTTTCAGTAGATACATTTGTTACTACTTTATTGTGACACAATCAGAGTTTAAAATGTTCTTTGCTTTTTATATGGCCGTATAAAACTTTTATTTAAAATTCAATTCATATTCGAAAATCGATGTGATTCGTGACTAATATCTATACTTCCAACGATATTTATTCAACCAAAAAGAGAAAAAATACCTGTAATAGTTCAGAGGGAATAATTGCATTGAAGATGAAATTAAAATTACTCTTGGCAGAGTGAGAAAAATAGGCAAAAATCAAAAATAAGCGACAGAAACATTGTATTTATGTTCAAAAATAAAGATACAATTGTTTCGATGAAACAAAGATGGTTTGAAATTAAATAAAATGGCTTTTCTTGTAACTATGAATGAATTTCACAAGAATTTTATTGTCACTTCAACTAAGTATGAGCTATTATAAAACTCAAAATGAATTACGTTTATATTCAAAGATTTTTCACTCAACTAAGGTTCATTTTTCTCAAATCTCTTTGATTTTAAATAATGTAAAATTTTTATATATTTTGCAGTTAAAGGATTATCATCATAAAAGTTAATTTTTTTAAAATTCGGATAAACATATTATACACTAAGAAAATTTTCTTTAAAATTACAGAATATGCAATACAAATTGATTTAAAATTCACTACAATTTTTTGGTAAATATTATTAATAAGCACTTTCACCATTTCAAAGAAATTCAATGAAATTTAAAACGAAACAAGTTTAAAAAATCCTGCCCCAATTTTTTTTCTTTAATTTTAGTTAAATAAGAATGTATTAGTTCTAGCTTGGCTGTCACAGTTCTATGTGTTGACTTCATAATTGTTTCATTAGTATGATGAAGGTTAATTTGAATTATGGATCAATAAAATATAATATTTAGTATTTTTAAAAAAAAAGCTCAAACTGAAATTGAACATAAAAACATTCTTATACAAAAAATGTCATTGCTGAGTATCTATTTCACAATAGCTGAATCATTCGTATCGTGAAGTCTAATTTAAATATTCTACCGATAAGTTTGTTAATTCAGTATATACGTAAAAATAAAACTGGCAATAAAAATGTTTATTGAGACAATTTGTCGATTTCATAACTATTTAGTAATCTGTATTAAAATATCTAATTATAAAAACTAAAATAAAATTTTGTTTATTTAGTATTATTTAACGAGAAGTTAAATAAAACTCCCATCAAGCAATTACATTTTTATTAAAAATATTAAACTGGTTGTTTTCCAAGATGAGTTTTAGAGGATCAGAAAGATGGAGTGAAACATTTTTAAGAAGATCAGTTTCATTTTGATCGATTAAATTCTATAATGGAAATAAAAATTATCTATTTTTGATTCTATATTTTCAGGAAATTTAGCATGTAATTCTTAAAGCAGCTGCATTTAAACTGTCAATTGATTTGCTCATGAAAAGCATAGAACTCAATGAATAAGATAACAGTCCATTATCGTTTTGTAAGCGTCTGTTGTTGGGGTACGTTTCCTAATCGCATTAAGGGCATTTCTTTCCGGGACAGGCAGCAGCACGCGGCCTGACAGTCGCCCTAATTGGAGTGGAGGGGGTAATCCAGTTAGGTGCCGCTGTTTTGAATGAGTTCTTCTCTCTTTGTAGCTGAGCATGACAGCTTACCCGAGAATTGCCGAGGACAACCTGCACGTCGCTCTGGAATACTCTTACTTGAATCAGGGCCCGCTCGATGGCAACTGTGCCATGGACTTTCAGCCGAGTTGCCAGCTGCCCTACGGAGACATGGGACCTTGTAGTGGACAAACCTACAGGTATTCTTCTTCGCCAATGGCAAGATCGTATTCGGCCCCCCCGTCCGCATCCATGTCGAGCCCGTCCACAGCATGCGGCATCATGCCGTCCAGGCCGCGGCATCACCTTCATCCCGAGCATCCGTCGAGCATGGTCCACCATGGACCGACGGCACATTTCCCCGGCCTTTCAGGTGAGACTTTTTCATACTATTCTATATTAAAAGGATATATTCGGTCCTAAAAGATTCGGAAGTGCAGACACTCGTTCAAATGGATGACAGTTTTTTTTTTTTTTATATTTCACTCGAAGCAAGCGTTTTATTATTCATGCGTCAACAATCCTTTTTTTAAATTCAAAATCTCTTTTAAGAAATATTTTCCCTTCGTTTTCACATGAATTAAGGCTATTTGCTATTTTTTCTGGTTTTGAGCAATTATAGAAGAAAGAAACGAAGTAAATTAGTTCTTCAGTGCTTGGAAGTATCAGTAAATTTTGGACTTATTGCTTAGAATGAAAATGCATTGAATAAATACATCGGTTATTATTTTCCGCCAAAGATTATGAGCAAAAACCCGATGAATTCAAAGCAAAACATTAAAGACAGCTCTAAAAGCAACAGCCTGCAAGTGAAATAGTCACATGTTTTTAGGTTCTTTTATAAAATAACATAGTAAAAAAACATCAAATTTCTCAGTATAATTATTTTCAAGATTTCTTTCTATATACCTGAATGACTGAAATCAATTATTTTAAAAGACGCTTTACATTTTCTTCGAGACTTAACATAAATGAGATTTCCTTTTAAAAAGCAACGTAATAAGTAAATAAAGTATTTCTAAAATTACATTTCTAAGAGGAGAGAGATATTTCGAGAAATCCTCCTCTCTCTATATATATTAGAAATGTCGATGTCTTTCAACTTTATTTCCAGAACCTACCTTAGCTTGATGCTATACTATCAAAGGTAATTGATAAATATACTTAAAAAAATTAGGTTTCTGAATATTGAAAATTAAAAATCTACATTTCGAATCTTGTCAAGACAGTAAATATTTTCAGCTATAGAGTTTAGTTGATTTTTACATAATATTTCAGCAAAAAATTGCTTATTTGTAAACTTCCTTTTGATTATAAAATGTTTTGAAATCCTATCCATATGAATATGTTTAGGTAAACAAGTTTTAGATTAATAGGCTTTTGACAGATAAATATATTTTTAAAAAATTAAATGATGTTTAGGAAGAAACTTTCATAGACACAAAATTTTAGTTTAAATTTTATGAATGGTAAATACTATTCATAATTTAATTTATTTTAATTGATATTCCCGCTGAAATACAAATTACTTTGCTTTTAAGTGAATTCAGCCTTATTCAACTGCATCTTTTTTCTAATATTGAAACTTTCAACCGTCGCAAACATCTTATCGAATTTATCTAATAATTTATACCAATGTAAGGAGAAAAAGATATGGTTTATTTATTTTGCATAGAATATCAGAAATTTTTATTCCTATTTGAAAGCAAATAAATAACATGTAAAAAAAAAGCACATTCCTGATTCCCTGTTTGCGTTAATGCTAGCAGAGCTCAAATTTATAAAATTAAATTGGATTAGTTCACATTCGTCGATAATTCTAATTTTTCTTTGGTCTCTTCAAGTTTCTGTTGTTACAGTTAAGGTATCATTCTATAATTCGAGTGTAGTTTTCGCTTTAAATAACTGAAGTAAAAATTTAGGAAAATAATTTTACCCCCCCAACTGTGCTCGTGAGCTGAATACCGTTTATAAGTCCCCCAAGATCATATAAGAATTTCTGAGAGTCATTAATTCTCTACTGTTGTGCAAATGTATTGAGACAAAAAAGAAATAAAGATTGTCAATTTGAATTCTAAAAACTTGTAATATATCAGGTACAAATTGCACAATTAATGTTGAAAATTAATTGCTGTTTTTAAAATCATTACTAATTTATTCAGAGAAATTTTATTTAATTCTTAAAACTTATTATACTGCATTATTAAAGTATAGCATATTAAACCTGCATTTGAAGGATATAAAGTGTTTTTCAAACAGTTTCAATTTTTTAAAGAAAATATCAGATTTTAGAGTGCATAGAATCTACATAAAAACATTTAACTAATTAGTAAATAAATATTTGATATCTCAAGACTCGAAAGCATGGACATTTTTATACATAAATTTGATAATTTAAATATCATTACACACAAATTCATTCGTTTTACTTACGTTGATTCTTCTATTATTCGCGACAGAAAGAAAGTGCAAAGAAATGGAAGCTTTCAGTCTTTTCGATTGTTAAAATATGTTCGTTGCACAGACAAGAACTAATGCAGTAAATGAAAAAAAAAAAAAAAACTTAAAAAAAAACCAGAAAAAGAATTAATTTTTTTTTTACATATATAGATTTTGCATCTTAAACATGTAGGTATTTTAAATAAAACAGTTTCAAGTAAGAATAATTTTTTATTTGCCGGGAACATCTTAATCTAAATCCCCCGAAAATAATGGAATATTAACTATATTTTAGAAGGGGAGGTTATTAGAAAGAGAATGTTTTGCACTCAGATGAAAAGCCTCGAATTTATAATTTAAATTTTTTTTCTGTTTATAATATCTTAGCGAATTTTCATTAAATTAATTGCCTTAATTGAAAATGATCATCTGTGTTAATGTTAAATGTTATTTTTAGAAAAATGTTATTTTTAGTCGGAATTTATTTTTTTAGTTAGAAAGATAAAGCATTCTACATTTGATAAAAAAATGCTATAAAATAATATGTTTATGATATCAAAATTGGAAAAAATTCGCAGATACAGTATTTTTAACATCCTTTCGGGATAATAGAAAAAAAAGAAAGATTTATGAAGTTTTAATTTTTAGTTATCGCTAGACTGTCTTATCTCCTTCCTATTTACAGAAAAAAACGTAATAACTTTACAAGAATTTTTTTTTATTATTATTAAAATGGCTGGAAATAAGGGAAAACAAATTTTGTAGTTAAATGTGGTTTAAACAAGAGATTTTAAGTAAAAACTAATAGCAACTAAAAATTATACAATTTCACAGAATATGTTATACCACAGAGATTACATGTTTTCCTGCAGAAATATCCCACAAAGTCAATGCATTTTTAATTTATTTGTGCAAAATGCCAGTCGGAAACTTATATTTTTGCTTCTCAATCTCTTTTCAATACAGTTAATTCTTCAGAGGAATCGTTTTTCTTCGTTTTATTAAATATTTATAATGCCCATTCACTCAAGAATGTCGACAATTCGGTAAATTGAGCAAATTTGTATTTTAAGTATCGTCCTTTTCACAAGCAAATCAATATTAGCAGTAACTTTTCATGTTTTTGAGCTCCAGCTGTTAGAACCAGACCAGATAGAAAGCTCTGATGGAATAAATGACAATAACACTGAAATGGGGGATTTACACAACAAATATATCTATCACTGTTTTGCAATGCCTTCTAGGTAAAAATAGTCCTTAATTTCATTAAAAGATTTAGCATAGCAACTTTATTGCGCCATGGTATTGAGCTCGATAATTTTTGAAATTTATGGAATTTTATAGCTTGAATATACAAAAGAATGTCCATGCGTTTGAACATAAAGAGTAAAGGAAAGGTATTACACCAATCTTCCGAAAATATGGTATACATTATTTCTGACCGAATATATGACTATTAGATGAAATTACCGTATAAGTTAAAGTTTACTGTTCATGTTTGTTCATAAAACTCACCTGACCTTCCAGGGAACGCATTATATTTGCTGACTTCATTTGAATTCAACTGCAACATTCTTAAAAGACCACCTCGCAACTTTCTTATAAGATCAACCTTCTTAAAAACCTTAAAGGCTTGGCCATTGTGGTTAAGCTTTCAATCTTTCTCCATGTGAAATAATCTTTGAAATGTACCAATGTCAGCTAATTGCTTTGATAAAGTATTTCTTTTAAGCAATCTAACACGAATTGAATCAGAATTTTCCATATTTTTTTAAAATTAAGTTTGTTAATTTATTTTACACAAAGTATACAGTATTATATATATATATTGCAATAAAAACTTTTCATTCAATCAAAAAAGTATACATGCCAATTAAAATCTGTTATTTTTCAAAAACTGTTCGAAATATTACCAAGCTTTTCGCCTGCTTCAATTATTTTCAATGTGTTTGAAAATTTATACATGCATTGTAGAGTATTTGTTTAAAAAAATCAATCGCAGAAGAATTTAAGAAATGAAGGCAATTTTTTTTCGTTTGTGCCGAGAAATAAATCATATTTTGTGGGATAAATATTATCATAAGAGAGGACTCATTTTAAAAGACAATAAAATTTACGTAACTGATTTAACATTTCATTGGTTGGATTTTATTGATACTAATAGTGTTTCTTTTTATTTTATCAATTGAATTTGGAAGAAAATTTAAAAAAAGTCCTATTGAAAAGGGCAGGGTGCCTTTTCTATCAACATATAAGAAAGAATTCAAATAAAATTTTCTCATTATCTATCATAAGTGGAATTCCTTCATTTTTCTTTCTGACTGAAAAGAATATTTCTCAACTTTCCGTTAACTATTATCAGAGGGAATACGAATAAGCGTTTTTCGGTGGCTAAGAAAATGTATAGCATAAGTGCAAGAAAAGGTAAAGCACAAATAGTTTTCAAATATTAGACACATTTTGTTGCAATTCCTTGATAATAATTGCTGTAAATTTGACTGTCAATTATGCCAGTCAAATAACCTCAATTATAATCAAAGAACCTATTTTTGAAAAATATATGAGCATTTTCAGTGTGCAAGGGAAGAGTACTTACGTGCGGCGTGTATCCACCACCCTCACTGAAAACATCCAAGCGACTGAGGACCGGCACGGAGCGCCTCAACGAAAACACACTCTTAACTTGGTTAGAGAGGCCAACCCTCCTCCCAAATTAAATAATTGAATCCAGAAGGTTGATTGGGAGTAATCGAATTGCGAGCCCCGCTTATTTCGATCCTTTCCGCTGCCACTGGACCTAATTCGGTTATGCCTCTCGCCAATCGTCGGTTGCCTCGCTGCTTTCGAAACTCTTTTCGATTCAGCGAAAACTCGCATTTCTCATTCCTTGGGTCAAGAGTCTCATTTTCAATTTGAAATAACAGAACAGAATTGAAAAAATATATATTTTTTAAATCATTGAATTGATATTAGAATCACCTGATAAAAATGGAATCGTTCGTGTATTTTATTCTCTGTACAGAGAATGTATCGTAGTCGTCAAACCCGACCTAGGGATTTGGAGGATTTTCCATATCTTTTGGTCTGATAGTAAAATTTTTTATTGAATGTTGTCCGTCTAGGAGCTAGAACAAAAGATTAAAAGGATGGAATTTAGTTTATGGTCTTTACACGAAAATTCTTTTCAACGAAGGAAAGCCTGCTTATATGTACGCAGTAAGTTTGAGAAGAGAGTTTTGGCTATTTTATCCCCAGTATTGTATATGTATCAAATTTTGAATAATCGGAAAAGGATCTGCTCTAAAATGCACCAAATACGCCACATTGCAGCAAAGAATTTGCCTCTTGTAAATGAGCAAATATACAAAGTCTATATATTTATAAAATTTATTTTTTGATTTTAATATTTGGGTAAAACGATAACTTGAGAGAAAAATATTCTTTTTTTTAAGTAAAAAGCAACATATTTTTTATTTACTTGCAACATAATGGATTGAGATATTAAATCTAAATTTTAATATAAAACGAAAATTGAACTGAAATAAAATATAGATAGATAGATAGATAGATAGTAATCAGTTCTCAAATTGAGTAATCGTTTCTGCCTCGTGTTTGCATCCCCTTCAAATTGTATTTAACTTCAACTCTCGTTAGATTTCATAAAGTCGTTGTTGCTGCATTTTCTGTAACGGCGTCAATGCTGAAGAAAAATTTTTGAACTTCTAATATTTTGAGCGAACATAGTTTAAAAGTTAAATTTAATGAAGACTGCTCAATTATTTACTTATATCCTTCGAGAAAAATTTAAAATCTTCCAGAAAAAACAAGTAGTTTAGAAGATTCTATACTTGATGTCTGAAAAAGTAGTAGCAACATCCTAAACTGTTCTCACTCCATATTCAATTAGACGACATAAATATGTCATTGCTATGAAATTTAAATATGAAGAGATTTTCAATGATTATTTGTATTTTAACATCAAATAATATAATTTGCATTTGCACATGATATCAAAGTTAAAGGAATTATTTTTAAAACTTTTAATTCTAAATTTGATTTTTTTATTTTACTTGTTAACATTTTATCTTACCTTTTCATTGATGTTGTTTATCTTAAAGTCTTAATTTAATCTAGAATTCAGAATGTTTCTCCGGCTCCGTACATTTTGTGTGAGTATCCATAAATTCTTCATAATGTACATTTATTTTGACTAATTCAAAGTGAAAACTTTCTCCTTCTTTTTCAAAATTTACGTTTGTTACGTAAATCAAAATTTTGTAATATCTATGTTTTATTTTTATGTCAAGGGCTATATTCTCCGCAATATTTTCAAACAGACAAAACAAAACTCAAATTTCTTATTTTTCTAGAAAAAACTTTAAACATGCTATATCTGAATTTAAGTGCTTATTTTGAAGTTTTACTGTATAGTTTATACATTTTTAAACCCTGTTATCTGTTTATTTAAATTACTTTTTATTTTATTTAAATAATAAACAACGAAATTATTTTAAAAATTTACCATAATTGTTATTATTCATCAAATTTTCCCACTATTATTATTCCTACATTATTTATTAAAATTGTCAACTATTAAAAATAAATACTCCTTGGCATTTTCAATTGAAAATGTATTGCTTTCAGCATTTTCAGACACAGTTTCTCATAAACTGAATTTTTGAATAAATCAATTTTTTATTATAGTTCTATCAACTTTGAGTTAGCTAAGTTCTACTGCAATTCTTATTACTTAGATTTTTCTTCCTGTTTTTTAAAAGCACAAAACTGGATTCTTTCTTTAGTAAGAAAATTAATAGAAACAGTTGAATTAAAAATGTCTTGAACGAACAATAAATTAAAAGTTTTCCTTTCCTTTTAATCATCAGCTCACCAGAATAGATAAGAAAAGATAGCTATTATCAACAACCATGAATTACGCTTTCTTATTTTTGTTAAAAAATTGAATTTTTCAGATGTTACGTTCGGAATTTAAGAAGTAATTCTATAGATTTGATGTTTGAATTAAATTTTTAATAATAGTTAACTATTTTAATGTTATTTCAGTCATAAGCAGATGAGTTTTGGGAAAATTCTTATATTCACCATGATTTGTTTCAAAGCAAAATGGCAAAATTGAAGCTTGTAAAATAATAATTGCAAAACATTATTTAAAATTTAAAAAAAATATTTGAAATTATAATAAATGATTTTCTAACTTCTAATTGAATAATTAAGAAAAAGGATGACAGTTTTTTGTCCAAAATTTAAACGTTTGCATTTCGAAAAGTGTACTTCTCGCATTATGTTCCTGTCTAATATTTATTGCTGTATTTTGTTTCATATCTATTGCAATAAGATATTCTACATTTATTGCCATATAATGTTCCAATTTTATTACTATATTGTCTATTATTATAACGAAAACTGTTGCTTTTTGAAATTTTGGATTTATGAATCTTTCTCAAAGACATGAAGATATAAAGCCTTCAGCAAATAAGTTATATGATTGTTTATAATAATATTATATCTGGCTATTACAAACAAACTTACCCATTAATTAATCTAGATGTTGTTCTTTGTCCCAACTATATTAAAAATTCATATATTGTACTGATAAGAAAATATTTTATTTCTTTAAAAGATTAAATTTTTTTTCAAAATCTACACAATATTTACTACAAAACAACCAACTTTGCAGTACTAACCGTGATCAACTTCTGTACTCTTCATGTTTTTAGTCCAAACTGCTACTCTTAATTCCCTTAGACTGGACGATGGTGTTTCGGAGATCTTCACATCTACAGCGTGCTGGAGAAGATTCAGCAAATGTTCAATGCCAGTATTCATAAGACAAAGTTTCTTTTATTGTTGTTGTCAATGGGGAAATAAAACGATACCTGGCTGATTACTGGCTATGTGATTTGTTTTGTGTAGAACACGGGTATTCTTCGTGATGATCTTTAGCGCATAATGAGTCTGATTTCTCTTAAGCTCACAAGTGATTTTTGCCTACTAATACGGTTTTCACTCAAAAGTTTTTGACGTAGCAAAATATGACTTGAGTCCCAATTGTACGAGCAAAACGAAAAAGAATAATATCTTCTTAGAAAAGTCAAGTTGACCATTTTGGAAATTCCCAGCTACAAATTACTAAAATGCTTGGTTTCTCCAAATCGAAACCTTTACCGATATTTCTGACTAGGGAAAGAGTTTTTAACCGTTAATCTGACTTAAAATCTGATCTTCTGTTAGACGACGTATTCCAAAAAGCAAACAAAGTTTGAATGACTGGTGAGCCTAATAGTTTAGTTCTTCATTTTACGATATGACATACATTGATGTGGTTTTTATTTTTTTGTATACAAAAAGAAATTTATACGTAGAAAAAGAAATCTCCAAATTTCAATAAATTTCCATCTTTCAGAACTTTTTATTTCTTTCTTACATCCCGAAACAAATTATTTTTGGAATTGCGTCTGTCTGTGACTCAACAGTGCAAATAGCAAGAATGGTATAATTATAGATTTCTGGACGAAATTCATTCAAGTTTGTCTGACCATCAAATAATAGAAATAAATCAAAGTTTATATGCACGTGAACTATATAATTCAATAAATTCAACAATTTCAACTAAGAATTTATTACCAGAATTGTAAAAATGCAAACACTTTAGACATCTGATTGACTATCTGTCGATCAATTTGTTCCTGTACAAGCGAACATCGAACGCGATAATTCAACAACGCATGAAAAATGCAGAATTTTCGGTGTTGTTACCAAATGCATTTCGCTTTGCAATTCAATCTAAGTTTGAGGATGAGAACAGTTCTTTTGAACAGTTGAAAAAATACAGGAAGGCCACAATAAAGAAGATTTATTATTTTAAAGAAAGGCAGAACAACCATCCTTCCTACGTCTTAGTCACGCTATTGCGAGGGCATAAAAACACCGACAAATTTAAATTATCAAGTCTGAATGTACAGTGGTTCATTTCCATGATTCTAGAATAATTGATTATACAATTAGACTTTCCTTTCAAAAGAAAGTATGGTTGTCGTAGAATAAGTAATTTCTAAAGTTGCTAATAAATCGAAATGAAAATAATGTCCCAAAAATGTGTTTTGTTTTACTAACTCTCATGGTCATCTGCAAAAAAATAATGAAAAATATTAAGTAATTATGAAAAGGATGTCTTATCGAAGTTTGATTAAAAATAATGATAATGAAAAACAGGAAATTCTTCTCTTAATTCTCTCTCGAAAACAGTGACTGTATTCATTTCCATCTTGAAATATCATATTCAACTTATCACCAAAAACCTTTACTCTCATGACTAAATAAATAACTTACTTCGAAATGAAGATTGCCATCCCTTCTAAGACTTTAAGAAGTTCACAAATTTTGCCATATTTGGGAAATCAAAAGTAAATCAAGGTTTTATTAAAGAAAGAAATTTTGATGATTTAACCTTTATTTGTCCTTACAGAAGTCAAACTGTTTTCGGAACGTTCATTCTCTAATTATTTTATATGACAATTTTTCAAAGTAACTGTTGGATTAAATGAGTAGAGGAATGACGACTTTGTGAGAATATTCTAGTGATGACATTTGCCGAAGAGCAACCAATCATTTTTTAAAAGTATTTAAAATTAACATACTGTTCAATATAATATGATTTGCCAATTACCTTTATTTTCAATGGAAAATGGAAGATTAAACCTCACGTAAGTTTTATTGGTGTGTTCTGTACGATCAAAAATAGTTCAAGAACGGTGAAACAAAGGGCTTAGAGAATGTAGATGTTGTTGTTACTTATGGCACTTGCCATGAACAGGCCCCCTGCTGATGCAGCAGCATATTTAAGCCGAAAGGAGAGTCTCTTGTTTTGTAAGTAGCGCATAGCATAGAAGCACACAGAAGAACAACCATGCCCCCGAAACGGGACCCCCAGAACACGAGCTACCTCTGCGCCAGAAAGTCGGCTTAGAGAATGTAAATATAATATGTAGGTGTAAATATAATAATATAAAAATGAAAAGAATTTATAAATGAAAACGACAAATTCAATCAAGATAAATTATTTTTTATGTAGGTATAATAGACTAATTGTTTGGAAAAAAATCAAAATGTCTTTTCTAATTGTAGTTCCAATTGATTCTATTTCTTTACATGTCAACTCTAGCGTTGCATCCTTTAAAGAAAAAAATTAAGTTTAAAAAGAAAGGTCTCTTGAAGTATTAAATATTAAAATTAATTTTTCTAAAAATAACAAGGATAGGTATGAAAATGATTAAAGTTATTTCAGCATCACAGAAAAAAGGTTGTGCACTATTTCCATCGTTTGTATCTCCCTTCCAATGGATTTAGAGCTTCTAGCAGTAACCTTCTATCGTAACGAAATTGTTTAATGTCTCACTCGCAGAAATTCATCACATTTTTGCATTCTATTCCTTGAACTTGTTCTTTTTTTATTTTTAAGTAGTCTTATAGGTATAGCTAGTCTCTTCGTCTGGTTTTATTAAAAGTTCAAGCATTACATACTGTGCCATCTGTCAATGAATTCCGTGCAGCAGTTCTTCTTTTGTTAGCAAGTTTTTTACAATTTCAGCCTCAGATCTCTTCATAACTCTAAACTTTATATTCGAAACTAATGAGGTTTCCGGTATAAAGTCGAAGATAGCTTCAGATTTCTCCAAATAATAAAATGTTATGAATTTTTAGGGTGCAATATTTTATAGATACTAACGAAGCTGTTAAGGCATCAACATCGAAATTAAATTCAGAAGTTTTGATATCTATTCTGGCCCTCACTTCTATCACAACCCATTAAAAATTATCTCTTTCTACAACATGATTATCTGATTCAGGCAGGTGCATAATAATTTTATTTTTAGACTAAGAAAATATTTTTTAATTTAAATAGACAATGCCATGTAATTTTGTTTCTGAAATTGTTAATCAGTCGGAATTAGAAGGGTAAAATTTTTAACAGCTAAAATGTCATGTTAAATTGGATAATGTCTTCACAGAGATTTTTGCATGTGTAAATTTATACTCTTGGTTAATTTTGTAGAAATCGTAAGTATCAGAGCTTCATCAGAAGAATATCCGCATCTTTTATTCTGTCTATTTTCAAATGATCTCTTTTAATTAGCTCGTTCCGGAAAGTTGTTATTATTCCCATCACATTCGTTAAATCCCTTTTCCCTAATTCTTTGAACTTCAACTGAATAAAATGAGCCCTCCTCTTCCAAATAATTGTTTGGACTCCTTTAGGGGACTCATTTTCCCAGATTGGATTCATTATTTCTTCTCTTTTGGAGCTTAATTGGAAAAATGATTTAAAATGACCACTTTTATCCACTTTCGTGAGTGAAAGAAGTTTCAATAAACATCCCTCTAATTATTATTATTTATTAGAAAATTGTGGTTTTCCTAGCTCAATCATCTTTATTTTAGAAAAAATGTGGCTTAAGAGTTTGATAGATTTCTTTTCTGAATTTCAATATGTTGTATGAGTTTTCTCTTTAAAGACCTCCTCCCTCTTTTTTTTTTTTTTTTTTTGAAGGGCAGGACTAGTCGAAAAACTGTAACGGAAATTGTTTCAAATTAAGAATCGCATAAAAGTAGTGGAAAAATACAAAAATTTATTTTCCAACCTCAATCTCAACATACAAATGCGTGCAAAATTATGTCGTCCAAAAGTATTATAAACTTACTTTTTTTAAAACAAAATTCATTTTTTGAGTCTAATATTGCTTCGTATATGAAGAAAAACACATTGAATAAAGTGGAAATAAATAGGTAGCTAAAAATAAGTTTTTTAGGTGAAAGTTCTTGCATAATCAATCTGAGTGTAATAGTTCGAGAAGGAAACCACTGCCTTTATGACAGAGTTGAGGAAAATACCGTGTAATTGACGCCTAATTTGGGTTGATTTATTTTCTCTTTCGAATAAAACATTTATTTGAAATAATTTATTAAAATGAGATCGTTTATGTTTGATAAGAGATCTGTATTATTGTGTGATGTCTGTTTATTGAAAGTTACATATAATACGCTTAAAACTCACTACAGTGGTCTCCCCAGTACTCTTTAATAAATATACGAGAGCATTGTAAATCGTATGTCGCTGGAATTCGGTCGACACAAAATCTCATACCAAATTTCATATATTTTAGTTATCGGATTTCGAGTTATTACTTTTCCTTTGAGTTGAGAATTGGTAGAAATCTGCAGTTTAGATGTAAAATCAAAAATTTTATGTAGCTTTATTAGTATAGGAATTATCATGTTATACAATATTCGGACACTCGTGCAGACATACTTCCACCTAATGAATCTCATTTCAAATTCGTTAGAAATCTAAAAATTTGAAATAGAGGATATATACTAAATTTAATCGCTGTAGTTCAAAGCGTTCCTTAACTAACGTGTTAACAACGAGCAGACGGGTATAACACCAAATGTTTGCTTTTCAGACTCAGAGGGAGGCCTGAAACACAGATTTGTCGAAATCTCGAGATCGACGATTACAATATTTCTTCTTTCTGTACTTCTTATATAAGAAGATAAATATTCTAGGATAATTTCTTTTAATTCAATTCAGGCGAATTTTCTCCTCTCAAAATTTCGACATTTCTTGTTATTTATGCTCACTTGCAGTAAATCCTTGGTTATTCTTTCAACTGTTGATAATCTGCAAAATGACACAAATCAAGAAGCAAATCCTTTGCAGAGATTCCAATACATGTGAATTTGATTGTTCACGGTTTTATTCATTTCTTTTTATTTTTTAATAATAAAGCATCCTTTGTTATATTCTTTTGAATTATTTTAATCAAAAATGTACTTTAACGACTGGGAATAATTGAAAGTTTGCTGCAATTGTTTAGCTTAGCATCATTATCTTTTTCCGAATTATCATGCAGATTAAGTGACCACACATATGCGATTTCTGTGAATCGATATATATATA
>JAOUZG010007735.1:0-13117 GCA_026289955.1 Argiope argentata | reverse complement strand
GAATTAAATTAAATTTAGGGAAAGCATTTTGAGATAGTCTTCTGTACCTAAAATTTCTTGTTATCACAGTAAAAAGTCTTACTATTCAGCAATTCAAGGCCATCAAACATGTTAATGACTTTAACTTAAAATAGCAAAAATACTTTCAAGATTTTAAGCCAGTATAATTGAAAATATTAAACAGATAAAGATGAGTCCTCCAATGAAATATGCATCATTTCATAAAGTGTAGAAACTCACTTTATATTTTCTCAAGAATTCTACAAATTATTTAGTGAACAAATTTCAAGTAATTATTTAATGTTTTAGATTTTAAAATCTGAAAGAATCTTTGATCTTAAATACAGAATTGCCTTTCTAACTGATGTGTATTACTTAAATAATACGTATATTTAAAACTAATTTAAATTTCCATTACAATACAATAGACGAAACAAAATATAATTAATGTTGACTTTTACGATAATAAATGATTTTTCAATTTATGTTGCGCGAAAAAGAAACTGATGATATTTAATAATGAATTTCTCCCCTTCTAATAAACAAGAACACTTTTTAAAACAAAACAATCAAAGTTCCAAACCTTTTTTTAAAAATTCTGTTTTAATTAAGATAAATATAAACAATATTAAATATATCTGTAGAAGTTCTTTTTAAACTATAATTTTCACAGAATTTTTGGAAAGAACTTTTGTAGAATGATTCGAAACATTTCCATTTCGTTTATTCTACCTTCTAACTGCACTAAGCACCTGAGTAAATAAAGTTTGCACAAATTACACTTTCTATTAAATCAATAAATACTTATTCTATTTTGCTGAAATAGAATAAGAGCTTATGAAAGGAAAGTTGCTTATTTAAAACACAACAATGCAATATTAATGGAAATTCCAATAAATTATTTTCTCTTGTTCCCGTAATGAATAAATGTATAGTATATTTGAATATGGAATAAATCCAACATTCAAACACTTTATTAAGCATATATCATTTTACGACTCGCCGATTATATGAAACATATAAGTTATAGTTAGAATTTTGCAAAGCGTATTTAGAAGGATTTTGTGTATGTATTTTGTTACTCTCCCGTTTGTGTATTCATCAAGGAAACAATATTGTGAATTTAAATATAATTTCTTATTGGAACCATCATATTGAGTAGGTTCTCAAAACCAAGAATGATATATGCATGATTAGGATTCTCTGTATTATAATTCTTTTTCAGAAGCATTATGATTTTTATATTGTAATGAATATAACTATTTGAATAAATCATTATCGTTTATCGGAAATATTTATGGAAATGTGAATCCTGAGCATCCTATTTTGAAATTTTTTAAATCAAAACCCGTTTTAGTAACCAAAATACCCTTCATTAACTATCCCACTAGCATAAAAATAATGTAAAATATTGAATGACTTTGATCAATATTGTATAGCATTGAGCAATATTGATTAATATCCAGTAATATCACACAATATTCTGTAATCAACTGAGCTACATGGGAAAAATTTAATATTTTTAGAAAGAGTTTAAATGAAAACTATTTTATATATTTTATACTGAATGAAAATTGTAGCAAAAAGCTAAATAAAACCCTTATAAATTTAAAACAGTTGAATCGAGTAATGGCGTTTATATAATTAAGGGTTTTAGTAGCATTTCTGTTAAAAAATGTTTACATTATACAGAAAAGTCTCTTGAGAGTTTCCTAATTTGATATCACATTTTAATCTTAAAATTTTCTTTCTTGAAAGGGAATGACATTATTTTCTTGTTTGATATTTAAGGCAATAAATTTTTATTTGTAAAAATATTAAAACTATTTCAAAATGATATTCATTATATATTTATAATTGAAAGTGAATTCACACCTAAATTTATAACAACTTAAACGTCTTAAAAAGTTTGAAGGTGTGCAAAACTATCCTAAAATTAGTTTATTTTACGGAAATACGATTTACCCTTTTTTAGAGAACGTAAAATAAAATTCATGGGAAAAAATTAAATCTGTACAAAGAGGCATTATTCAGAAATCACATGCAACAAGAAACATATTTGTGTTACGACATTGAACAAATTATTTTTCTCAGTCCCATCTTTCCAAATGATTCGTGTTACGAAAATATCTTTTTAATTTCTCGCAGTTCCATGGAAGCTTCGAAAAATTCCAATTGAAATGTCGTCAAATTGTGTTCTTTCTCTGTTTATGACAACAACCGTCATGCAACATTCTTCAAATATTTCTTGACGTTTGTAAACCGAGAATATGTTTGCCGGAAAGAGTGGTATTTTATCTGAAAACCTTAGAGCTCTCGAGACAATGCCTCTTCTTTTAATGTTCATTTCCAATTCCTTCTTTTGTGCTTAAGCATACGCGGGCAGATGAGAACATTTGCTTTTCAAAAGGAAAATAACTTCTTTTGTTCAAGTTGGCTATTGTGTTCTGTCTCTGTACGGCTTAAAAACAATGCTTTCTTATTATTCTAGTAGATTTTCAATTTTCTTATGTCAGAATAGTATGTATTTTCATTTTGAAATAATGTACAACTTTATTAAATTTGTTCTTTATTTGGCTTAAGAACAAGAAAGTTATCAACTTACAATAACTTGCATATGTATTTATGAGTAATTCTAGTTGTTTGAAAAATGTATTAAGCAGAATATATGAAAAGAAAACCTTTGAAAATATTTAGCATTAGAAATTTAAGACTCAAACATTGTCTTAAGATTAAAGTAAACTATCGCCTAAAATCGTAAAATCCCAATAATATCAACTGTACAAATTTTAGGAAATGATATAGAACCCTAACTGATCAATTTTCATATTTCTTGATCCATTTAGGATATTTTCACATTTAAAATAATAAAAAGTACTGTTCATTAAACGATTTAAAATATGAGAAGATGCTTTGAGTTATTCAATCTTACATTCATTTCACACTTTTAGTTTATTTTTCAAATATTGTTTTATTTATTTATAAATGTTTGATAAATCATCTGACTAAATGTCAACAAATTGAGAGTTCAAAGTATTACAAAGATCCGTGAGCTTTTCATTAATATATAAAGAATAAATAAAACTCTCAAAATTTTAGTCCTACTGTGGTCTTTGCTTTTTCTGCCCTTTAACAAATAATACGTAATTTTCAAAGAAATTACTTCACATTCGATTGCATTACTTAATTTCTAATTTCGGAATAATTAAAATCTGATATTTTTAAAAACATTCCTTTACAATATATAATAATATTAATTTATGTATTTAAAGGACATAATAGAACTTTCTAAATTTTCATAAAACATTCGAAAGGTTTCACATCAAAGTTAAAAGCACGCATATATCAAATTTAGAATTGCATCGCCTTTATCTAAGCTCCCTGACAAATGTAAGATGCTAAAATTGCAAATAATGAGTAATATTTTAAAACTTTATGTAGACTTCTTTATATACGCTTATCAAATATTTTCTGATTTCTTTTATTCCGTCAGTTAAAGCATCTCAGAGGAATCTGGTAAGAATTTTCCTGTTTATATCCCAATTTTTATTCTGAAATTCATTAACATAATTTTGTCATCACGAAACATGAATTTTATTACTATAACAATTGGACAACTATTTCTAGAACTTCATAAATAAAATATAATTATTAATAAAACTAAAAACACAAGAAAATAACAAAAAGTATGGAATATTTCTAAATAAAAACCGACAAATGAAACTTCTCGTTTACCTTGATGAGGGTAAATAAAAGAAACCAATGCAGCTGAATTATATTTTCAAATAGGCAGTAAAAAAATAGAAATTTTCTATAAATAAATAAATATTTTTCAGCAAGAAAAGAAACAATTGAAAAAAAAAGAAAATAATTGCGATATTTCTCATGCATTAACATCAAATTCTGCATTCTTTCGTTTTTTAAAATAATTTTTGAAAATACTTATAAAAATGTTTCCTTTTTTATTTTGCTTAATCAATTAATTTTTAATGAACGCAAATTTCTTTGCACAGGATGATGCAATTAAATACAGAACATTCACTTATAAGGTAACAAATTCGAAAACGTTATTCAATGAATAGAATTTAAAAAAAAGAAACTAATTTATTAGAAATTTAATTTTGATTTTGAAATAGGGATGCATTTGTTATGAAGTGTTATTTTGCTAATAGGGGTAATAATGCATGATGGTATATTTCAGCAGTATTTAACAATAATTTAATTAATTACTTTTCAATTAATTAAAGTAATTAAATTAACTATTTTGAAAAAAGTTTTTTTTTCATATTCAAATTATTTTAAAAGTATAAAAATATTTAGCATTTAATTTAAATAATTTATCAAGAAATGTAGGTTTTTATGAAAATGAAGTGTCGAACAATTTAATTTATTGAGCCACCAGAACATGCTATGTAATTCTACCTTCATTTTGTATTATTCGTCATTAGCATACTAAAACTCTTTAATATTTGAATTGTATGCATTTAAATATATTATTAGAGGCAATAAACATGATTTCCAAAAAAAGGATTTAATATTTAATTCAAAAAATAATCTCTCAAATTTAATAAAGTTAGTATAGGCATTAAAGTTTTTTAAAGAAATTATGAACTAGCATTAGTTTGAGAGCAAAATTTTGTACGAAAAAATTTAAATTGATTGATTTATTCATTATTATATTTTCAATATTATATTGTCTCTAATTAAAAAACAAGATATTTGTTCCTTTTATTAATTATTTTAAAAAAATTCAAACTATATTTTGCATTGCTATAGAATAGAAAATCTCGTCTGATACTGTCAGTCAATTTTTATTGATAATGATTTATTGATTCGAATAATAGAGGGGAAAAAGTGAATGCTTCCGAGGATCCTTCAAAGGGCTCAAAGTTTAATACTCAAGGGAAGGGAACTGGATTTTCTTATTTTCTGAACAAGAAAATAAGAAACTCGGAGTTCCGAATAGAAAACTTGTCAGAATTTCATCAATCCCTGAAATCGATGAGAAAGCAATCTCGCCTTGATAATGCACTATTGTCTTTCGTTGGCTTTTATCAAGTCATTTGGGATTAATAGCGTCAATAAATGAGAGTTCAGAAAATACATTATTGGATCTCGATTCTTATTCTAAAGTCTAAAACGTATTTTGATTGAGCCGAAGAAAAGCGGAAAACTTAATTCCTAAGTCAAATTCCATATTACCGCTGATGAATCAATTTCTTACTTAGTAAAGAATATCAGATACATTTATTTAACAAAATGATATTAAAATACTTTGTAATATTAAAATATTATCTCCAATGATCCTTCTATTGTTTAAAATTCCAATATGAGTAAGAAATATTGGAAAATTATCGGAGAATTCCATTATTGATTGAATTGAAAGATTGCAAATTGAAATGTTCACAATCATGAATGTCTTCGTTTAGCGGAAAGCAGATCAGAATAGCATGTAGTGAAGTTATTTACAGAGATGAATCTTTGTTTTTGCTTGGACGGATGTGTTAAGACAATGTGATAAAGATATTGACAAAGAATAATAAGAATTGATAGATCCTCTAAGATATTTATCATACGGCAGAAGAATTTTCCAAGTAAGACAGAGGAAAAGAAGCAGCTAAAATTTCCATTTGTTTCAATTTTCCATTGCTCATTCATCAATAAATAAACGACTAAAACCAATAACAGCGGGATAAGAATTTTTTTTTGTGAACAATCTTCTTAGAGAGCTTTTAACTAAGAAAGGAGCCTTTCCAGAGAGCCATTTTGAGTCTTTCCATGGAACATTCTAGTAAGAAAGGCGTTTTCTAAGCGAATTTTATGGCAGAACAATGAGTCGTGAACGATCAGAATCGGCAACCGAATTTTCAGAGATAAAAAGAAATACTTTCGGTCGTTTTGCTTTAGATGTACGTTATGTCATACGTGTATACTGTTCTATGCAGCATTTCAATGGAATTTCCTGACCTCTAAATATATTCCATCGCTTTTGTACACATAAAAAACAGATGCAGAAATACAGAGCGTGGCAGAGAACTCCGGACAAATGATTTTTAATTTAACTTTATTAAAACTAAATAAATAAACACGATATAACCAATGATAGTAAGAGGAGATTTTTACTAATAAATAAATTCAATTGGTTTCAAAAATGTCATCTTTTGCAGTGATGCAGAGGTGCAAAAGATTAGCGAAATTTTCAATAAAGGACCGCATATCTTCTTTTTTCAATCTGCACAATTTCGAACGATCGAAACGATTGTTTAATCGAACGATTAACACAATCGAAACGATTGTTTTAAAGAAACCAAACTTTTGAGTGGTTTAGTGAAAGCCCTGAACTCAAAAACAGACCATACGCTGTAATCCGTGGGATTGAAATTCGGCGAGTATTGTTCCCATTCTCCCGATAACATTAAGTTCTAAAAATGCACCCCTGCACCACTTTTATGTCTTTTTATCCTAGTGAGATGATGCTGTGGCTTTTTGAAACGTTCACTTTACATATATGAAGTGTGTTTTGGCCCATTGGAGTACAACAGCGTTTAGTATGTAACGTTGGTGTACTTGATTTCAAACCCCTTATCCACAAAACTCAAATGTGTTTCAAATGTGTCTGTTCTATCCAGAAATTTCACCCCAGAACATGATAGACTTTGGAACTGTTGAAATGCTTGGGGAGTCTACAGACCAAGTTCTATCTTTTTGGAAGTTTATTATACTTTAATGAGATTTTTATTGGTGAAAAGAAATATCTTTGAATGCTGACTTGCGACCAGTGTCAAAAGTTATCGACATCTTTGGAGCCGCACGAGTTTGTTTATGGCAGCGATAAGCTGAAGTTTTTGGAATTTGTAAGCCTTCAGCCCAAGCTCTGTTTCCCCCCATTCATTATACCAATCAGTTTCTAATTCCGATTTAGATAGTGATATATTTCATAGAACCCCGTGAATGTCATTGAACTTGAATTTTGATGGCTTTACAGTTATTGAAAGTACTCATAGTACGTTTTCGTTTATTTCCCGAACTTTAATCATTAGTTACAATTTCTTTGAAACGACATAAACTTTTCTTTTTGCATCAGACTGTTTTACGAGTTCTATTAAGCAAGCAAACAATTTCACACAGGCTTTTTCCTTGCTTAAACAATCTAAAATAGTAAATGTTTTGCTTCCCATTTTTAAAATGCCAAAAACGATACTTAAACTAAAAGATGTATTGTAAAATATTTTATGATTGAATTGATAGACAAAAAGAAAAGTACTTAAATTAAAAAAAAGAAGATTAGTTAGCTTTTCCATCCGGTTTTTTCAGTGCCTTGCATTATTGCATAAGTTAAAAGAAAATTGGAAAAGCTGACATTCTAAAATTAATTTTTAAAAAAAGAAGAAAATTTGTAATTTTGATAAGTATTGGGATATTAATTTGTATTATTATGTTATCGATTCTACAGTTTTGCTAATAAATAAGGAACGCGAAGTATTTTAATCGATTATTTTTGAGAATTTTAAGCACATTATTAGCTTGAATTGTCAAAATTAATAAATTAAAAGGAATATCGAGTTTTCTCTAAAGTATCCCTAATACCCTATTTACTAAAAAAATAATTGTAAGAAATTTTGTTATTCTCTGATAGTTTTATTAAATTTTCTTCTTGCTCTCTAATTAAATGTTTTAAAACTTTAATTAAAGCTTCCATTAAACTTTTTCATTCACAGCCAGTATTATTCTTTAAAAAAAGCGTTTAGATTTTTTTTTTACTTTTATAACATAAACAAAAGGTATAATTACATGAAAAAATTTGCATTATGCTTTTAATGGAAATTCCTGCATCTCAAATGTTAAAATGCAGACAGCAAAATTTTTTTTTATTATAAAGAGTCCAGTTCTCTCTATTCTGTTATTTCATAAACTTGGTTTATGACAACGGAAAACAGAATTAAGGTTTTAAAAAATACATACGTTTGAAACTGCGGTAAGTTTTGTTATGCTATGACTGATTTAATTAACATATCAAGTAAGGTGGCATATCGTTTTTTTTCTTCTATCGACATAAAAAATGATTAGGAAACCAGCCAGTTGAAGTTTTTACGTATTATATGATAAATAAAAGCATATTAAATTGAGAATGTATGTATTTAAATGCATTCAATTCTCCATAGTGTGCATAGTAATATTTCATTTAAAATTTCTAGACTTTTAATATTTGACACAGAAATAAGGAACGAATTGTCAATTTCACAATCTTTCATTTATCTTTATTTGTTTCATAATTTTTTTACAATACTTACATTCTCATTAACTTTTCAAATACAGTGTTTGTAAATTTATATCGTAATTAAATTTTTAAACATTAATTACGATTAATTAACTAGCTTAATTAAAGTTGATTCCCTTCACCAATCGTTACAAATTATAAAATTTAAGAAGATAACTAATTCCCATTTCCATAGTGTTTCTAATAAGCTGTTAATTGAAGGTTAATTTAGTAAACTATAAATTAAACACTAAGACACATTAAAATTAAAGCCTTTTGTAGGCATATAAAAGTTTTTATTTAAAGTGATTCTATATTCTATATTTTAAAAAAATAAATAAAAAAAATTACATTCACTTTTTTTGATTAAATTTATTATGTTACATGTTTACTTTCTCGTGTATAGAGAGAGACACAAAGAGAAAAAATTGTCATCGTAGAAAAATTAAAGCTCTATATTTTAACAAATCTACACATTTCATACTTGCGTGTGTCAGAAAAGCAAACTTTTGGTAATATGTCTATTTGCAAACAAGATAATTAAAAACTTATTAAGCTAAACTATTTACATTAAATATGTATATTTCTATCAAAGTTAAAAAAGAAATTATTCAGAGGAAATTTGTCCGTACGGTTTTTCGAGGGTTAGTGAATTCAATAGCAACAAAAGGGGAATAGCTAAATGAAAAATAAATTCTGTTTAGATTAAATATATAAATTGTAAATATCTGTTAGATTTATAAGCCAAATCTGTCAATAGATTCACTGTTTTTTGGACTATTCTTTTGAAGGAATGTAAAAAGGATAATTTTATTATATAATAATTTAAATAATCAATACTTTAGTGTTTTATTATTTAAAGAACATATATATTGTTAAACTTAGACCTACATTTCTTAAATTAGTTGAGTTTCTGTTGATCTGTACTATCAGAGAGTGTTAGCTAAAAAAAGGCTTAGATGTATGGAATTCGATATTTCATCTTCTGTTTAGAATTGTAGATCTTTGTTAAATTCTGATTTCAATCAGTTGGAAAATGGTGTATGAAATTCAGTTTTCATATGATGTTCAGTTTTCTGAATTGGAGTGATTTATCTCCAGCGTTTGCATGGTAAAAGATTCTTTTGTAACTGTTGTTAACCAATAGCATGAGATTAGTTATGCAAAAGTGCATTTATTATTGAGGATCTGAGAAAGTTTTTAAGCTTTCCTAAATGCTCATTCTTTGTAAATAAAACCCCACATTCATGGCGGTCATTCATTATTTCGTAAGCAATATCACTTCTAATATTAGAGAATGTTCTAAATCAATTTAAAATTAGTTGATACATCGGTAGCAAACATTATTTATTAAAATTCGTCGATATTTTTCGTGTATAGTTATGATATCGTGTAATTTTTTCCTAAAGCGAAAGAATATTAATTAAAATAAATGCTATTGCAGGCATGTAGCATTTCTATACAGAGCTTATAAGTTTGAAATTCAAAATCAATCAGAATAATGGTGACGTTCAGATTTTTCAGAGATGTTCTGTATTGTGATCCCTATTATCTGGTGTCACATAACGTTTTAGCTAAACATTGAGATTTTGAATTCAGCTTATATTTCGGAATATTATGCATTAGTTATCCTGTGATGTCTACAGATTAGAACATTATACATTTGGCATTTGCTTGAAAAAGTAATATAGCGTAATATTGTTTTGCTTGTTTCAGATCTTTAATCCAGGATAGCACCTTGGGCCATATTATGGTGCATATTCTGGAATAAATATTATATGTCATTATATGAATGCAGTAGTGACATAGTATAAATCGTCAGCGGTATGCTATTGAACAGCTTTCGTTTCTTTCGAAAGTATATATTAGGTTTAAGTATGCTATATTAGTTTTTTTGAGGGATTTATTTTTTGCTTTATAAATAATTCACACAATCTTTTAAGTGACTTGAAATGAATAAATTTATTTTGAAAGTAATTTCGTTCAATTTTTTTGGAAGTGAATAATTTCAATTTTTTATAGATTTATTTTTTGCTTCTTAAATAATTCACATGATTTGAAATTTAATATATAATTTTTGAAAGTAATCTCCTTAAATTTTTTTTGGAAATGAATAATTTTATTTCGGACGTACAATATTTCACTACACAACTCTTTTACCAAATACTGTTTGAACCTATTCCAAAAAGAATGTTGTTTTTATGTTTAAGTACAGCCTATTTTATTTGCCTTCAAATGCTTAATGCTAAACACATAAACCTTTATTGGTTATTGGTAAAACTCTAAATTTAAATTAGTCTCGTATCGAATCAACTAATTGCATAAAATTTTCTTACCTCTTATTTTTTTCCTATATTCAGGTATTTTTCCATCCAAATAATTGTATTATAGCAAACATTCAGATAAGACTGACTGACAATGCCTTTATTTTCATTTACTTTTAAAATTCTAACGAGGCAAAAGGCGATGTTCCTGACTGAGACAAAATGAGCATTTAAAGTAATTAGCCGCTATCTTTCAACTTCAAAGCTCCTGAAATATCTATTTAGCAAAGTTTTGTGACATAATTTAATGCGCTTCTGTGTTCAAAATGACGGTGTCTTCCGTAACCGAACGCCATTCTTCATATCTGCTGCTAATTTTTCACTCGACTGCGCCACAAACTACTTATAGGCGTCCATAAACTCTGTGTGAAACCAAACTGTTATCCTTTTGTGATCAGAAAAAAAGGGAGCGTTCTATTTCACTGAAAGTCGTGGAACAGTTGCTTAATTATGCTCACTTATTAAATATTTTCAAAAGAAATATGATTTTCAAGCACTTTTAATTTAATATTTGTGTTAGGATGATTTTTATATAATTTTATTTAGTTTCATATTTATATAGTTGGAATTGATTTTGATAGAAATGACCTAACAATGGATTTCGCATCTAATGTCATTTAGAAAGAGTTTCTTTTTTTGTATCACTGTTGAGTTATCTTTATTTTACTCCTTTCAAAATATTACCAGTGAAAAGTACAAGTTACATTAATTTCATAAATCTTCATTAGTTCTATCAGAATGTATTTTTGAAACAAAAATGTATTAATTTCTGAGTTTCAAAAACTAAATATTTTATAAAAGATAATAATTATCTTAGCCAAAGCGCAGTATTCGGTTGACCGATATTTATTTCATTTGAAATGAAAGGGTTTTTTTTCATAAGAACCGAAAAGTATTTCTTATCAAACAATGGTGTTCATTTATTTGTATGATTCTGTGTAGTGTCAATTTCTTTGAAGGATATATTATGTATAAATATATCCTACAAAAACTATTTAAATGCTACTTTTCTATGGGGAAAACCCAGTAAAATTCGCCAGTGACAATCATAGAATAAAATATATATTACACAGATTTAGAAATTTTTTAAAACATTTAAAATAATCAATAAGAATCATTTGCCCTTCAACATTCAAAATCATTGATGATATCATAAAGTAGAATTATTTTAGAATAGAATGTATGTAATTTTATAAATTCAAGCTCTCTTTCTCAACAATTGGAATGTTTCAGATACATTTCATTCCAATTAATTCTGTCACTCTGCAAGCATAGATAATAAATCAGAATGATTTATCACTATCACGTAATCATAAATTAAAATAGCACTTTCTTTTTCTTTCATAACATGTATTTCATCAAAATCCGTTAATATAACATTATGTTCGTCGAAGACATTTAGAGATATAAATAATGATTAGTTATGCCAGTCATCATCGATGAATTACAACTTATTCTAGTAAAGATATTATTAAGTGTTCTCAGTAATATAAAAAGATTACTTACTAATAATGGAGTTTCCTTATAACGGATCTGTGCTTGAAAATTGTGAAACAGTCGTTGGCGAGAAAATTTGGTGAAATGATCCCAATTTGGAGCTTAAGAGAAATGACAATTTTTTTCAATACCTTGGATATTGGTGAAGCCTTTTAAAGTTTATTTTTTAATTTTTTAAAACTAATAACTGACATTTGAATTTCAGCTTTTCAAAAAGAAGGACAATATTAATTTTCCACAATTAAGTTACTTTTGCAAATGATTGACCTCGGATAAATTTATATATATATATATGTCCTTATTTAAGGCACTTTCGTGTTTATTCTTTGATATTTATGAAAATGCATAGTTTTATTTTGACACAATTATTAGTTTCCTCTCATTTATTATTTTGATATTCATTATTAATGTGTTAACATAGCGACATTTTCACAAAAATTGCTTTGTTTATTTTGTCTCTTTTAATATACCAATAATTTTTTTCACTCAAATGTTTAAACATACAATAATTAAAAATATGCTTATTTAAGGAAATTAATTACAAAAGTTTATAGTTTTGTCATTAATTACCTTGATATAACAATTTGACGATCATCTACGTCAAATGGAAGATTAATGAAAAATATCTGACCTTGACTTTATGATACAGAAAACTCTCAATTCACGTGCATGATTAAAGAACTTATTTTATAAGAGAAGGTTAATTGATAATTTTTTAAATTGTAAATATTTTAATCCCATGATGCTTTCGATCAAACACAATAGGAAGAAAAATTAATGATCACCGAATATTGGCAGCCTGTTTATGTTAAAAATGCTATTAGTAACCTGATGTCAGTTGTTAAAGCACCATTAATTATTTTCAGCATGGAGGAGAGTAAAGAGAGAAAAATGACTTAGTGTACTTCGTCACCTAAAGTTTGTTAGGAAACTGAAATTTAATTGAAACCCTTAACATTTTAGGACTCATATAGCTAATGTTAAATTTTTCGGCCTCAATTCTTTTTCAATTCCAACGATTACTTCACGCTTTCCCTAT
>JAOUZG010007732.1:1690-13774 GCA_026289955.1 Argiope argentata | reverse complement strand
CTCTCCTAACTTAAGAAAAATATAAAGAATTTTTATTTTTATTATTTGAAGGTTTAAATGAATTTGTATCCATTTTTTTCTTTTGATTATTAATTGATCTTTTATAGACATATTGCAATTGATTTTGTCTTTGATCCAATCGTTTATTTTATATTTATATTTATATTTATTTTATTTATTATTATTTCCAATTTAGTAATCGATTTATTTATTTCCAATCAAAAAATATATTATTTTTTAAAGATGGTTATTCTGTAATATAAATAAAAATATTTTTTTTAAACTTCTGAATAAAACTAGCTGCTAAACTTCAGTACTTTAAGTTTTTCAAATATCTTTATAGCATTTTTTTATTATTTGCTCTTTCCATGATGAACCACTTTTTCTTAATAGCGTTTCCTAAATTTTGCTTCATCGTTTTCACAAACTGAATTGTAGTTGAATACATGATTAATTTTCCGATAGTTTTTAGCCCTAACGAACTCGGTAAAATAATTTTAATAATATCTGTAGCATGAATTTTGAGACAAGCTTATTTCTCTTTTTTTGAAAGATTAATGCTTGGAAAATTTCTGTTTGCTCAGAATTAATTAGAGCACTTGAATGGGGCAAAATAATTTTTTTCAAGTACATGAAAAATTGTGTGCTGTATTTATTTAGATAATAAAGCAATGCAAGCACTTAAATATTTGTTGAAATATTTATAAACACTGGAAAATCGCAAACAAAATAATTAAAACTTAACAATTTTATTTGAAATTTAATAACGCTTATAATTTAAACTATTTAATAGAAACAAAATTTTCCAATAACACTTAAAATACGAAAAAATAGTATGTATCTCGAAAATTGTATTAATGATATCTGCACCGTAGATAGCAATGAAAACAAATTAACCAAATAATCGTAATGTGTTAAAATCACAAAGAGCAATAAAAATTATAATGAATGCAACGAAACAAATTATAATGAATTCAAAGAAAAAAATCAATGCAAGAATCATAAAGAGCAATAAAAAATTATGATGAATGCAGTGAAAATATCAATGCAAGAATCATAAAGAGTTATGCTAAATTTATAAAGAGCAATGAACAAATCATAACGAATGCAATGAAAAAAATCATAATAAATGCAATGAAAAAAATCAATGCAAGAATCATTAAGAATTATACTAAAATCATAAAAACAATGAAAAAAATCATAAAGAGCATTACTCGTTTCAAAATTCTGAAATTACCACTTTCCGAAATTTCAATTTCACTAAGGAATACCACCAAGAATGATGAGGGTACTTTCAGAACTCTTCGTCATTCTTTAACCTTGATTTCCTCCCTATTAATTTTTTTTATTATTATTTATGCCCCGTGTATGTGAATGTCGTGCCACTTTTAACTTTATTATTTTATTTAAATTTTTTAAAAAAATTATAGTTTTTGGAGTTATTGTTGAATGCAAACTTTGTTAAATACAAGTTTTATTGTTGACTTCAAACACCTTCTCCTATCATATTTTCCCTCACACCTATTTTAACGAGTTAAACCCACCCTAACGCATGCGCAAATGCCAGTAGGGTTTTAGAATCCGTTGGCAAACACTATCAAATTTTTAACATTTATCATATTTCTTCTGATATCTTAATAAATTTATCTGGATCTTTTTTTATCGATGTTGTTCTTAAAAAAAACTCTGATAAGATTCAAATTAACAAAGAATATTTGTAGGAAATTTAGTGACTTCTAACATTTAAAATCTGAAAAATTAAGGAAATACCGAAAATATATTTAGAGCAATTACTTTATGTAGGAGAAGCTATAATAAAATAATTCGGAGTTAATATTTTCATTGCAGTAAGCATTTCCCTCGTTTAATGATAAAAAAAAAACACATCCCCTTTTATGCCCATGTTTCTAAAGAATTAAACAGAAATGACTGTAAAAATGTAAATTTAAATAAACAAAAAGGATATAATGAATTATCTGAGGTGTGAAGCTACGAAATATGTGAAGTATCAGTTAATTATTCACAAGCAGGGGAAGTAGACTTAATCAGGAAGAAAAGAAGCGGTAAGCCATTAATCAATGTCTATTTCAATATGACTGCCTGTCTATTCATAGTATAACAAATGCACTCCTCAGAATAGTTTTGAGGGAGTTTGCAATATACTAAAACTATTTCTTTACGTGGGTCTCTAACCACTCTCAGCAATTATATTAAATATTTCTTAGTATGGTTCCAATGTTATTTTTAATATAATGAAACATTTTGTTAATAAGATTTTGAGATTGTTTTTAGTGTAAAGATATTATTTAAATATATATAACTTCAGCATGCAAAATTTCATTTGATGAAATTCGCTACGAAATATCAGTTGTGAAAATCTACACTTGACACATTTTTTGTTATTTACATTATAAGTAGTGAATCAATGCCTAATTCATTTTGAGACTTTGGACTTAATAACAGTTGTTGTTGTTGTTGTTACTTATGGCAATTGCCCTGGACAAGCTCCGCTGATACTTCAGCAGACTTTAAGCCAAAGATATACGTCTCTTGTATTTACAAGTAGCGCCATCTAGGGCCAAGAGTACGACTTAGCTACATATACGCCACAACCCTTTTTAGGGGGCGGATTTTGTTCATGCATATGCATTCACTCCTCTCAGATCGTAATTTAGACCTGAAACAGAGAACGATCACTTTTGACCCAGTGCCTCCCGTGGTATTACTCTCGACATGGAGGACTTTACGACCACGAACAGATTTAACGAGTGCCAGCTACCACACGCTCGGGGAATCTTATAGTCGGTGAGTTTCGAACTCGAAACCTAAATAGTTACGAGTCCAACGCTCTATCAATCAGGCTATCCCGGCCCGGTCAATATCAGTAATGTTTTCAATCGTGTCATTATGTGTTTTGCCCGATATTTTTTCAATGTTAATTCCTGACCATTATAAACAATTCTAATAAACACATTTTTCAGTACGTTTCTAATGTTACTTTCAGTACAATAAACTTTTGTCTGGCATAGGGAAAGTATATCTTGCTTATAATCTGGGCACCCCGGATTCAGGTTTTGGTACGGGTATGGTTGTTCCTTTACTGTGTTTAATATGTGTGGTATGTGAATGTACCTCCCCCCCCCACCTGTAAAAAAAGTTTGCACAAATGAATGTGAAGTATTAAGTAATTAAGTCCTGCTTTTGGAACTAATTGACTCAACTGAAAGAAACAAGAGATGCTCACTCGTCTTAAATAGTGATAGATATTTCAAGGGGCTTGCAAAGTGTCATAAGTAACAAAAACAATAAATCTTTAATTAATTATTCGATATTGACTTCAATTTAAAAATAAAATTTAAGTATATATAATTCCATCATATAAAATTTCAGTTGATGGACATTTCCGTGAAATGCTAACAGTGAAAATCAATGTTTCAGAAATTTCGTCTTATTTTTATTTTGAGATATTAATTGATCCACAATTCATTTTGAGCATTAATTCTGATTAACAATAATATTTTAGTTCCATCGTTGTGCATCAGTTAGTGGATAATACAATACAATTACACCTTCTTGCGATTGAAATGTTATTTTCTGTATATTTCTTTATTATGTCTACATGTACTTTAAAATATCTTAGTCTCTGAAAATTATATACATTTTGCCAGATCTTTACTTCTTATGTTTTGACAAATATACTCCTCATTAGCTCTTCTTATGCTTTGGCAAATATACTCCTTATTAGCACTTTTTATGTTTTGACAAATATACTCCTCATTACCACCTCTTATATTTTGACAAATATACTCCTCATTACAACTTCTTATGTTTTGACAACTATACTCCTCATTATCACTTCTTATGTTTTGACAAATGTAGTTCTCATTAGTAAAATAATAACAATATTTTTGCAATTTCTTTAAAGCTAAAGATATCGATAATCACTTTCTGTTATCTTAGAATGAATCTAGAGTTATTAATAAAACTCGTTTGCCTCATTAAGATTTTCAAATCCATCATCATATATTATTTGGCTGATAATAAAGTACTATAAAGTACTAATTAAATCCTACAATACCTTCTTGTGTTCCATTTGCAATAATTTTCGACACATATTTCTTCAGTATGTCTGCATTTTTTGTCAGCTATTTAGTTCTTTTTTTTGACAAATGTGCCCTTTATTAGTAGAGGTAGATAAACATTTCTTCATATTATTTTAAAACCCAAAGATATGAATGATTATATCATGTCTTCTTGCAATGTAGTCAATCAATCAGATAAGCTTACAAATGCAGAGACTTCAGCTTTTAAATTTCAATACTCAACTAAAAAATGTCTAAAAAAATAAATTTCCTTAGATGAATGATCCTCAAATAGATCATAAACTTTTCTTGTCCCATAAATAAAGCAGACAACTAACTAAAGAAAAGGGAATCTCATTTTCCATAACATTTTCCTTTTCTTTATAAAAACCCTTTAATAGTTTCGCTAAAGTCGGTTCGATTTGGCGAAGTAAATGAAGTTCATCAAATAGAAAAACGTGAGCCAATCAAACCCGGTGAAACTGATCGTGCGTGGGGAAAGTTCGATTTCCTAAATGCTTTCTTCATTTACTTCCTTTGCTGCATGTTTCGATAACAAGCTTAAAAAGGATCACAATTTATTGCTGATAAGATTATAATTGCGGCTTCATATATTTTCCTTCAAAGCAATATTTCTTCCGAAACTTTCAAAGAAAAGTTTGATTTATTAGTGTTCGCCAGGCTTCCAAGGGAATAAAGATAAAAAAAAACTAGTTTCTAGAATTTATTTCTGATTTGCATAAATGTCGTATAAAAAGTAAGGGAGATTTTTTTTTCTTCCATTTTTTAAAATAATATCATTTGGAAATTATAGAATTATTTTGTTCCCCTATTAATTATCCATTTTTTATATTAGATTGAATAAATATAATATTAAATATACTATGCATTCATATTGTACTGAACTTTGGGGTTCGTGTAAATTGAGAGATGATAAAATAATCTCTTGGAAATCTTACGATGTTTATTCGTAAAAATCTCTCAAAGATACAGGAAATGGCAGCAGTTGCGAATTACTATTTCTCAACTCCTATTCAGCTAATACAACAGGAAAAAGATTACCAACGCAGACGTCTCTAATATCTCAAACAGATAACAGTTTTTGCACTGGACTAACACTCCAGACTTTCCTATTCTCTTGTCCTCATGGTAAATCGTGCGGTAGTGTTTATACCCGACTTGGCGGTACAGTCAAGGACTTTTACAAATGTTCTGGAAGTTCTAAGCTATCTCGCTTAGTAAATGTCCTTGAGCTTGAAAATGGAATTTTCCAAAACTGTGTATTTTTAGCCAAATTTCGCCATGTCACCAAGAATTTTACCAAAATGTTGCCAAGGAGCCAAATCACTGGAAATGCCTTTTTAATATAAAATACGAGAGAATAAAATACGATAAAAGGGAGAGTGTGGTGGTAATAGTTTGAAAATTTGAGAATTGCCCCCCCCCAGATTGTGGAAGTGAACACAAGAGAAATTCTTTTTATGGGCTGTTTGAAATCAAAGTCTATGTTGACAAGCAAACAAGCAAGCTTACATAAAAGGATGAAATTAAAGATACAATAACGAAATTCATTCATATTTATGCAACATAGTGATGGAAAATTTCAGTCAAAAGAGTGCGTATGCGTCTTCAAAGGCGCCCCAGTACTACCCCCACCAGTGAGTCGGACGAGAGACGAACGATTTTGAAAGCGCCAAACGTATGGCGAGCGTGTGAGGTCGTCGGTGGGTCGAGTTATCGACGGCTTCGTATTTGGTTGCCGAGTCGAGCGTGACGACTTCGTTTGCTCGTAGATGGCGCTACGGCAGATCAGAAAGGTTACGATTGTCAAGGTCACCGATGTTGCGAGTAACGCTAGGGCCGGTAGCCGTGTAACATGACCACTACACCAAAAGTGGACTTCAGTATCGTAGATGTTATCTAGCTTATAAGGCTAGCGACGCAAGTATATGGAGTTAAGGAGTTCGGTACTTTTAAACTGGAGTCAAAAATATATGTCTGCCTTTCTGTTTAGGTGTAAAAGAAAGCACTATCTATAAAATGAAAAACCTATACTGATAAAATATTGTTACACATGTTTAGCATGGGAAAAATATATTGAATTTTGAACAATATTTTTCAAATAGTTGACCTGTACTTTTAGTGTATATAGTGCAGTGTAATAGTCTGTACTTTTATATGTATATTAATGCAGCAACTCATAAACAAAATGATCTAATTTAAAATATCTTTTTTTTAATTACATCTGCAGTTTCTAGTTAATTTTGTAACAATCAAACCAACGTCCAAATTCATAATCTTTCAACAGATTCAAGTCTAAAATCTTTTTTCCGAGACTATTGTTCGCAGTATTACTGAAGATAACAAGTTTGATGAATAATAATAATACGAGAATTTATTATTATTGTTCGGTTATTATTATTTTACAGCTGGTTTTATTATTTAACTATCCAATCCTGGTATTTGAAGATTGGTTAAAAGTGCAAATTATTTTTTGATCAGGAAGTACGTAGTCCATTTCTTGTCTGTAAGATTTTGATTAATCTTTAGTCATGTTCTTAAGTATAAGTGTTTTGCTTTATACATTTCTAGCTATTAAAAAATTATGGTCCTTTTTCGAATTTTATTTACGTGTTTGTCTATAAATTAATATATTTTTCGATTCATTGATGTTTCTTTCCAAACTATGTTATGGACTAATTCCTTTAAATAAATATTTTATAACTATTAAGATTAATTTATTCCGAAATCAGTCAATCCAGGAATTACTAATACTATACCAATTACTCTGATTACCTGCATTTTATGTAGAACAGCTATGATCCTTTTGATGTACATATCGATAGCATGCAAGTCAAGAAATAAAGTACCTCATCTATCATGGTTGAACTCATTCATCAAACATAATTAGAAATTATGTGAGCAATTCTCAAGTGATTTCATCAAGCATAAACTTTAGATCTAAATGAAACAAATTAAATAACTCAAATTGGTTTAGCCCTGGATTAGTGAATACTTCATTTCAAGTAATACATAAGCAGCACTTTAATCAGCCTTTAAAAGCAAATGTGAAAAGTTTGTAATTTCAGTGGTTGTTTCGGACATTGAATTTTGGTCAGAAACTCTTTGACAAATTGCCAGCACAATCGATACTTGTAATACAGCATTATTTTATGAAAAATATTCTGATATAAAACATATCAGATTTTTTCCCGTGAATATAGTATTGAATTAATATTATTTTATCCATTGAATGGCGAGTATTAATAATTGAGGTGAGTAAACGTTTCAACATATTTTGGAATAATCTGAATACAATACAGAAAATAATTATATAAAATCGTACTTGCAAAAAGCAGTGATCTGAAATCTCGGCAAATTCATATACTAAGAAATATAGGTATATTAATCTTCTTTTAGTGTCAGTGAGACTTAAGAATCTGATACGATTTGCACACTAGGTTGGCTAAAGTCTAGCTTGCCAAACGTGCTTTACCCATAATAATGTAAGAAAACTCAGTTTTTGACACAATTCTTGAGAAAAATAGTTTACTTCTTCTTCTTCTTTTTTTTGCTGAACCAGCTTTTCTTCAAGGCTTCCATAACAAGTACTGAGCTTTTTACTATAAAGTATTGGAAAATTCCATCGTGATGAAAAATTGTGAAGATTGCCAATTGCACTCTTTAATGAGAAAATTGTACAAATAGAAATAAAATGTACATCGTGAAACTTTGCTAACTAAATATATAATCTTAAATCATAGGACAGTAATAGACGAAATAGGTAATAAACAATGTATCTAGTTTATACATTCAAATAATATAGGTATACACAGTAATGGGTAAAATGAATTTAGGCATTCCATAATATTTCTCAACGCAGTTGAACTCTCCAATGCTTTATGGCGAGTATTTCACTAAGAGCTATTGAATTTTCGGAAAAAAAATAATGGTTATATTTTTTTAATTAATAATTTCCTCAGATTGCTTGGCCTCATAAACCACAATGGTTGTTATTGGGATCAACTTTCGAAAATTATTCACTTCATACTATAATTATTACTGGAGAATTATCTACTGCATACTTTATCTCATAAATATTGTTTCTGTATCACCTCTCTAAGTCTTCGATTATGTTTGTTTTCTTCTTTTAACTGAAGATATAACAAGATAAAATTCCTCGAATTTTAACCTTTGCCAAAATCTGTATCGAATGAAGGTCGCTTTAACTTTTAAGGAACTTTTTTAAGAACACAGCATTTTCTTTTATTTTTTCGGAGATTCTTTTTTTTTAAATTTACAACTGCTGACTCCAAAAATATAAACCGTTGCTAAGCAACGTCAGAATCAAATAGCGCCAGTATGAATTTCACGAGAAAATAGGTTATAATAACAGTTAATAGCCAAGATATAAATATATTTTTTAAAAAAAAATACAAAAACATTTTATTAACTTACAATATATGCTATGAAATTTAATAATTATTATTTAAATAAATATTGTAAAGAACTTACAATTTTCTAATTAATATTTTGATATTATTAAAATTGCCACTGCAAATCCAATGCAAAGAGAAGATGAGAAAAGTTCGATGCAAATTTCTATGAAATCTTGTGAATCGTAGCAAGCATTATTGAGAAAATTTATAATTCTCAGTATTTAGTATCTAATAATGTATTTTTAGTCATCTAGTATCAGTATTTTCAATATATTTACAATATATTTATGTATTCAAACTTGCAATACTCATTGTCTGAATTAATATTCACGAATTTCACTATTTGGATTTTGCTCTATTACATTATTAATTGTCAAAAGCGTCTAATTGGACTATGCATTGTTGTACAAAGATATTAGCAATATATAATATTAAATTTAATTTAAGGATTTTCAATGGTGCTGATATTGAATTCCTTTGAGATTTTCATATTTACGGAACTTTTAAATTAAATTGAAAAAAGAAATGAATTCAAAGAAACTGAAGTTTATATTATTTAAATGCAAGACTATAATTTTAGGATTTGTCAAATCAAAAAATGCAATCGTCTCAAAAGAAAACAAGCGATGTGTAAAACTTGTAATTTAAAAACACAAAAAGTAGCATTCTTAAATATGATTTAATTTTAATGATTTTTTTCCTTTAGATGGTTTTTTATATCTTGAAATTAAATCATCGGAATACTTGAATTTAGTAATTATTTCTCTTGTGTTAAAAATATTTGTTTTGAAATCCGAGAGATTATTTTTGGAAAATAATATGAATAAATAATTTCAAATATTTCTCTATTTACTAATACTCAGAAAGTAACAAAAAACTTATCAATTAATGTGAGACATTTCTTTGCTGTCAATAACAGAAGCACAATTACATTTACCAGAATGCATAAGATTAATTGAATTTTGTTTGGTGTATGCAAATATAACTCAGATGAAACAATTCACTCATGTGATTAAATGCAAAGAAAATTTCATTTAGAAATGAGATAATTTCTAGAAACAACATGAATAAATAATTTAAAACTAACTTTTCTATTTACTGCAAACTTAGGAAATAATTTAAAACATATTCATTCATGTGAGATTTTTCTTTATTGTCTGTAAAATATGAACAATAATATTTGCTTCATTTTCTTCAGATTAATTGAATTCTGTCTAGTATATGCAAATATAGCTCCAATCAAACAAATAACTTAAGTGATTAAATACAAAAAAAAATCCCTCATTTTCAATAAATAAGAGTTTTTTATTCTTTTCTCTTTTCCTTTCTATCTTAAAAAGGAAACCATTCCCAAGTGTATTAAAGCAAATCAGGTATTCTTACAACCAAGAGGGGAGGGAATGAAACAGTGGCGAGCAATTTTGGAGGCGTCAGCAGGCATTACATGCTGAAATGAGAAACGACGCTGATATTTTGATTCCTTAAATCTTCTACCGCTAATTTAGTTGTCAAACAGAAAGATAAATTACCGAATATATTTTCTTATTCAAATAAAATGATCGGGGGAAATTCAAAAACGCTAACTATTTCAGCGTCAGATAAGTAACTTATGCGATAAATTCTTAAGAAAGACAGTGAAATTATTCTTTCCCTAAAGCTCCCAAGATAGCATTTCCAGCAACATTTTTTAATGATTTTTTTTGATAAAAAGTAAAAACATAAGGCTCGTCGGTGTTTTGAATTATATATTTATAATAATCTTATTTCGTTGCTGCTGGTGTTTGCATTATAAATGAGAATTTATTTTAATAACTATTTTGCTGATTTAACTTTACGCTTTATTTAGCTCAAATATAGTTAGGTTTTTATTTTTTTATTATTTTTAAGTAGATTTGTTTGCCTCCAGATAAAGCTCGTTTCGACCACGCGTAAACAACTGTCTACTGTTTTTTGGGAACTTAAATAAAAATAAAATTTTAATTAAGCCGTAGAAAGTTGAAATTTCGGAAGTAATCAGCACTGCAGTATTAAAAACTAGAAGTTAATTAGAAATATTTAGGAGAAAAAATGCACTTTTTTTTGAAAAACTGATTAGGTCTCGGAATGTGCTACAAAATGTGAAATATATTATTAAATTTAATTAAAAATATTAAATACAAACTTCCTGTTGAAAAGCATGAAGTTCTTTTAATATCATTCATAATTCAAATTCTATACAAAAACAGTAAATTATGAGCTAATATCTGAATAAAATAGTTTACCATAATAATTAAAAATAAATAATAAACCTTAGTAATCGAAGTAATAATAAACCATAATAATCTTCTAATCGCTTATTATGACAATTAGAAAAGGGTTATTGCATAATTATTGGAGAATCCATTTTCATCCTCCTAAATACTATACAGATAAATTTTCTCTATAATGGGAATGGATTTTCTAAAATATCTTAAACTTTTAAAGTATTTCATTTGATTTCTAAACTTAATTGATTATTCTGTTATTTCGTTATAGCTAAAAAATAAATTAGTCATTTTAAAAATCATTTAAAGTGAAATTATTTTTACGGTATCAATGTTTTCAATACACTTTCTGAGGTATTTCATAACTATATTTCGTCAATAGAGTGCAAATCATTAGCTGCCTTTTAATGTTACGGATTAGAAGGGCAGGGATTATAAGACCATTATTGTTTAGAATGGAAGTAAATTAAGAGGAGTCCCTTTAAACTGGTTTAAACCGTATCTGATAATTTATCTTGTCAGATATCTACCTTTTTTCTATTATGTACATTCATTTTGCGAAATATATAGTGAGAGAGTATTAGGATAATCATATGTTATTGTTGTTAATTATGGTACTTGTCATTAGCAATCCTGCTGACTTATTCAATTATTTAAGCTGAGTTTCTGCAGTAGTTTATGATAGTAAATACCCCTGAGTAGCCGTGGGCAGAAGTTTGACTGCTAACTCATATGAAGATTCACTCACACCCTCGCTTCCTTGCACAACCTTTTTTTACGCAGGGGGAGGGCTCTTTTACAAACCTCACAGATAGAACACAAGGTAAAAAAATTCATAATGAGTGTAATTTTAATATGATAATTAAAGAATCCTAATAAGATAATTATAGATATTTATAGAATCATAATAAGATAATTTTAAATAATAAAATAGAATCCTAATAAGATAATTATAGATAATCATAGAATCATAATGAAATGATTATAGATAATAATATAATCCTGATAAGATAATTATAGATAATCAAAGATTCATAATGAGATGATTATAGATAACTATATAATCCTAATAAGATAATTATAGATAATTTCAGAATAATAATAAGATAATTAAAGAATCATAATAAGATAATTTGCAGGTAATTGCAGAATCATAAAAAGATAATTATAGAATCCTATTAAGATAATTATAGATAATTATAGAATCATAATAAGATCATTATAGATAATTATAGAATCCTAATAAGATAATTATAGATAAATATAGAATCAGAATAAGATAATTATCGATAAATATAGAATCATAATAAGATAATTATA
>JAOUZG010007724.1:0-10293 GCA_026289955.1 Argiope argentata | reverse complement strand
CACACACACACACACACACACACACACACACACACACACACACACATGCTGATTAAAAACAACAACAAAATGACTTGGTAAATCCATCATACAACAAGGATCAAAACTCACACAGGAACATAAGGTCGCAAACGCCTGTAGAGGGCGCTAAAGCCAGAAGAGAGCGTGGCGATACAAACATCAGCTGAGCAAACGGAGATTGTCTTCATTCGAGCCGTGGATATGTCGAGGGTAACGTGGCTAGATACACGCACCGCGAAATGGCTGACATTCATTTAATTTACGGCATGGGCACCTGTAATGGACGGCAAGGCTTGCGAATGCATCAAAAGAAACAGCGTGGAGAGAGTTTCAGCAAGAACGTCAGGTCTCATCTGAAGGCTACTTTTCCTGGCGGCTGGATTGGTAGAGGTGGATCAATCGCAAGGCCACAACGATCACCAAATCTGTATGCCGTGGATGTTTTCTTTTGGGATTTTTAAAAGGACTTGTGTATGAAACATTTGCTGCAACGCCGGAAGTCTTGGTAGGGCGAATTGTTGTGGCAGCAGAATGTGTTCGAGATACACCTGGTATCTTCGAGAAGGCACGCAGTTCCATGTAACATAGATGCTAATAGTGTCTCGATGCATCTGGCAAAAACTTTGAGCATCTTCTTTCGGCTCACCATATAGAGAGTAATAGTCTCATGCGAGTGAGCAATTATCAATAAAATGATATCTTCTCTGTGTATTAGACGCATTATTTTAGATGCCCTCTGGCGGCTCCGGATCGCAGTTACGATCCTCTGTTTCTAGGCATTTTTTTTATCCTTGTTGTATGACTGATATGAAATGCGTGTGTAATATTATATATATATATATATATATATATATATATATTGAAGCTTAAAAAATCAGTTGGTTCAATTGACCTTTGAATTAGTTGATTGACAAAGACGGTTAACTTAAAATACGATTAAGCAAGATTAATCTTACAAAGCCTATCTAACGGAAATGCTATTCTAAACAAATAAATGCTAGCGAATGAATGCCAAAACTATTATAAGGTTAAAGCGAGCTATAATAAAGGAAGAGAAGATAGCACTTAAAACCAGCACAGGAATCGGTCTTTTCAAACTGAGTAGTGCTATTAGAAAAAATTTATTGTGTAGACGTGAGACGCTGATAAATTAAACCTGCTTCGCATTAGCTCTTGTATGCTGTGTAGTTTGCCGAAAAAAATTCTCTCCACATGACATCTAATTTCTATCAACACAATGAAGAGATAAAAATGTAAAAGGAAGCAAATTGAGGAAAAGGCACAAAAACTAACAGTCGATATCTCTTGAGAAAATAAAGGAACTTATTTAGTCTATTGTTAAGTTCTAAATGACGAAATATGGAGTTGTTAGGCAAATCACTCGACTGCAAGAACAAAAGAATTGTCTTCGAAAGAAAAGTGGCAGTTTTATAGAGAATAAAATATTTTTTTGAACAATATGAATTGCGATCGTGGGATTCTTCAGGCCAAGGCTACTCCTTCGTACCGCACCGAAACGAACGGTTAATTCTTAAATTTCCAAACACCGCAGAAAGTAACATAAAAGAGGCGAGTAAAGTGAACATTCGGCAATATACTTTTGATGGGGTTCATTAGCATACAAAAGGGCAGACCAGTTTTCTTTAAGTAATGTTAATACATTACACTACCTGGCCAAACCCCCCCTAAAAGGGTGGTTCTAGCGATTGACGCAATTTGATGGGTAATCGAAAGCTGTAAAAGCATTAATAATGGTTTGTCAGGCTGTATTCATGCGTTTGTGAGACGATGAGGAAGTCAAAGGAGCTCAGCGAGTCAGATCCTGGCAGTGCAGTGGGGATGCCACCTGTGTGGGAAAATCAGTTCGTCAGATTGAGGTTATTCCACAGAAGCCAAATCCCCTGTGAATAATGTAATTGTGAAATGGAAACATCGAGGCAGTGAAACTGTAGGAAAGCGAACTGGTTGACCGAAAATACTTGGTGAACGCAAGGGTAAGGAAATAAAATAGCATGTCCTCATTGGTGGAAATTTCCAAGGACTTCCAAAACTTATCAAGCCTTAGTGTTAGCAGCAGGACTATTCGCCGAGAATTAAAAAATCTTGGGATCGCATGGTCGTGCAGCCACGCATAAGCCGAACATCACTCCCCAGAATGCGAGGTATCGATTGCAATGGTGCAGAGCTCATCGCCATTGGACTTCGGAAAACTGTTCTTTGGAGTGATGAGTCTCGCTTTCAAATCTGGCAGTCGGATGGACGCCCGGCGAAAGTTTCTTCAGTGAGATTGTGCCAACTGTTAAGTTTGGTGGTGGAAGCATGATGGTGGGTGTGTGTGGTGGTGGTGGTGGGTCGTTTCTCGTCGTATGGTCTGGGTTCGTTCCTGAAGTTGGAAACATGAACCCTGAGATGTATGTGGACTTTCTGTACAATGCTGGACTCCCAACACTAGAGCGATATTTTAGGGAAGGCCCATTTCTCTTCCAGAAGGATAACTGCTCCATTCACACATCGAGGTTTGCACAGAATAAATGGGCATTCAAAAAAGAAATAGCCTCCTCAGAGCCCCGATCTAAATCTCATAGAACACCTTTGGGACGAATTGGAAGGCAGTTTACGTAGCCGGCTTAATCAACCCTCCTCACTACAAGCACTCGCTTCAGCCCTGATGGACGTCTTCCTGTAGCCGCCCATCAAAGACTGGAGGAAAGTCCTCCCGGACGCGTGCGGGCTGTCATCGATGCAAAAGGAGGACCAACATCGCATTCATGTGTGCTTCAGTACGCCCCAAGTCCACACCACTGGGTGTCCGGATACTTTTGGAAAGATAATGTATTTTCTTAATAACTGGACACGAAGGTAGTTATTTAAAGAATAGATTTAACAAATCATCAGTTGAAATTTCTTTTTCTTACATTGAGGAATTTTAAATATTCCATTTCCCCCATTGTGAATTATGGATGATTTAAGACGTTCACCGAAATGGTTTCAACAAATAAGACACAAAGACATTATGATTTAATTGTATAATTACTTTCTTTTTACAGCAAGTTTAAAGCTTCGATTGAAAAGGTACGAAAAAGCAATGCAAGAAGACAAACATTTTGGTGTGATGAAAGAGGAGACATCAGAACAGGATGTTCCAGTTAAACGTTCCGCAATCACATGAAGATTGTAACTTATTACTCGAGTTTAATTACTACCTGACGACAGTAGTAATCAAATGTCAGATATCTGGGACACTCCGAAGCATTAGACAACGGTAACACTCTCGTACAAAAGGCGCGTGCTGCGAAATGGTTATTGACGATTTGTCGAAATTAACCCAGATTTTCGTGCTCGCTCACACGAGGGTCGCGACTTGCTGCGCGATGTAAAAGAATAGTTAGCTGATGAGGCAGCAAAAGTTATAACAAATGATCGTGGTGTTTGAAATGAAAATTGCCAATAAAAATATTCAAGCGGCAATATGTACATTTAACATAACTTTTCCCCTTATATGATTAATAGCGAAATAGACAAGGAGCTGAGATTTTTTGTATTAATTTTAATGATTTTTCACTTTATACTAAGAAATTTTTATATGTTTTGTATGTCTCAGTAATATTTGGAGAACAATAATCGGAAGCTAATGTTCGTAGGAGGAGTCTTACTCGGCAGTTCAATGTGTCACATGGAGTTTTTTCCTAATATTCTTGCGCTGTTTATTCTGGATATCATTCGGGGACCGCTGTTGCCTGGTGGTAAAATCTCGGCTCATGAGCCATATGGTGTTAAGTTCGAGACCCGATTTCACCGAAGAGTCGTCGTGTAAAGGGGTCTGTTACACGTTAAATTCGTAGGAGCCGAACATTTTGGGGCTCTTGTTGTGTGGAGAGGGGCGGGGTGCCAGCTCAGGTATTCATCCTCGTCGTCTGACATTGATTCAAAATTACGAGCTCCATCTCAAAATCGCCCTATTGTAACTTACAACGAGACGTTAATATAACAAAAAATAAAATAAAATCTGAATATCATATATTTTTCAATGCTTTCTTAGTGTCTTTTCGGAAAAAGTCTATTACTCTTGCACTTTCTACAAAAATTCCTTCAAGAAATGGCATTTCGATATTAGCGTTAGTCATTCCGATGCATATCTATCACAGTTTCTTCAACTACTTCTTAAACAAATAAGATGCGTATATAATTAGAAATACTTTTTATTTAAATAGGCGAACAAAAATTATTAAGCCAATATTTCGATGTAAATGCATTTAATTAAAACTAATTGCATAGAGGAATTACATTAGTATTTCAAAATGCATGCATTTCTGTACTTGTGGTCACAGACAGAGAACACTTCTAGACATCTGCATCTCCAGTTGAACAGAATGGACCGAGGGAATGGGTATTTTGGAAGGGTGTTGATACTCCATTTGCGGGAGGAAAAAGACCTTACAGCAGCTGCCCGGTCTCGCAATCCTTACAGATTGTCGTGCAGTTTTCATCACACAAGCATGGACCAACGAATCCCGAACGAAGATTTTTAGCATATGAAAATCTGGTAAAGTGTTGAGTAACGGTTCTTCAGACGCCACTTCATCAATGACGTTCGGGATGGTTCCTCTGGATTTAAACATCAATCAATCCCTGCCACCCAAGTGACACGGGAAATAATTTCCGGGACAATTTCTTTACTCAAAGAAAAACGCACTCAAATGACCTTAAAATGTTCTTAACTCTGTTTAAAATTGTTTATAAATTCCAAATCAAAAATTTAAAGACAATGAGCGAATAAAGGAAACGAGAAGTTTCAACAAGATTCCGCCAATGCTTCTTCTGAACCAATTTCCACGGACGTTGCACAAACTGCATTTTCTAATCGGGCAACTACTCATATAAATTATTTTGCTATAACGTTCTTGGAAGCTGGACCGCGGTGGCCTGGTGGCAAAGTTTCGGAGTTGGTACTGTGCACGTTAAATTCGTCGGGTCCAAACGTTACCCCGCTGAAGTGATGTGGAAGTTCGGAGAGGTAGGTGCCAGATCAGGTGTTTTCCTCGTCATCTGATCGCGATTCAAAATGACGATGTCCATCCAAAAATAGCCTTAGTTTTGTTTTAAAACGGGGCATTAATATAACTAAACTAAGCCAAAAGGTAACTAGATGTTTTAAAAGAATTTTTTTTAAAAAAAACCCTCTACAAATTTATTGTGTTGATTTAACCCTTTGCACTCGAGCGGCGCCGATACGGCGCCCGGCCGTATCGGAAAAGTAATTCGATGCATAATTATTCAAAATAAAAAGGCTTGTTTATTGCTCCAAATGTGTGTGTGTGTGTGTTAAAATTGAATTTTTCCGTCTTTTTACCATTATGTAGGCATTTTCAATAATCAAAATTGAAAAATAAATAAATAAAACTTCAAAATGATGCACCTTCCTGAATGGTGCCGAAGAAGAGCCATCGAGTGCAAAGGGTTAATATCTTTCAGGTCAACTTCTCAATTTGGTACGGTTAAAAACTAAGACAAAAGTTAGCACTGAAAAGAAAAATCTGACTAAACGCTGATAAGCGCAGATGCAATCTTTCAAGAACGACTCCAAATATGTTGGTTGAACTGTCATTAGGATACACCAAGTTGTATTAATTATTTCTAAAGTGATAAAAATTATCTTTATAAAGGACAACAGAGTATTGATTGTTTTAAAAAAAATGTCCAAGCACTCAGTGTAAAAACTGTTTGAGTGTAACTCTGTACTGAGTCCGGATCAGGTGTGCCATTGGTAACAAAAACTATTTGAAAATAATTTCTTTTTACTGTTTACTTTCAGATACCGCTAAAACAGTAGAAAAGTTCACTATTAACAAGAAATAAATAGAAAGTGAAAAGTATTTTCTCTCTGCATTAAATGAGGCACAGGCATTTTCATGTCAGAGGGCAATTCATCCAATTGTTTTCAGGAGCAGATGACTCATGCAAGAAATCATTTTAAAAATTTTAATGTAAATATTCCAGGAAAAAGATAATTGTGGTTTTATTCTTTGTCTCTCTGAATATTCTTGAAAGCTTAAGATAAAAACTTCATTTGATATTCCAGTAAATAAAACCATACAGTAAGGATAAATAAAGAAAACATAAACGTAAATGTAAACTTTTAAATAAATGAATGAAATACAGAAAAAAGGGATATTTTAGATGGATCTCGTAATTCTGAATAGCGATCAGCATACGAAATTCATACATGACCAGCACTCCTCTATCTACATTTTTACACCGCAACGGAGAGAGATATTTGATCCACGATCTACTAATGAGTAGAAACTTCCCTTTACACGGCACTCCGCCAGGGAATTTAAATCTGAATGCAGCGTCCCTTCGGTCCCAGTGATGAAGAGCTACAAGAATACAAGCAGTTGAAAAATGGAATGGAACAATAAAAAGTACGAACTCCTATACACAAATAAGGAATTTCATTTTCATTCATTATTGTATTTTGCAATAGTTTTTAGGATATCCCAAGATGTATCGATCGGAAATTACCATAGCATTGTGAATGAAAAGCAAAGAAATAAAATTTCTCTTGAAAAGGCTTTGAAATAGATTTGGAACAACTAAGCGTAGAAACGTTTTGTATGAAAGGCCAATTTTATCGAAAATTTAAATATATATATTACTAGCTTTTACCCACGACTTCGTACTTATGGAAAAGTACACAACTAACCCAAAATCATTTATTTACAGATTGTGCCTGAAATAAAGCTAAAACAGCAAAACAAATCGTATTTCTTTTAAAATCAAATCATTTTATTTATCTATCGAAATTGAGATAGTTATAACTGTATTAAACACATAATTCTTAAACTTTTGATTAAAATGAAAATACTGTTGTCAGCAATTACAATACACTACATATGCGTGAATTTTCAACGCCCATTGGTGCAACGCAAATGCGTGAATTTTTCTACATCAGTTGGGGTAACGCAATACATGTTAGGAATTTTTAATTGCTCTATTGTTGGATTGCTTTGTATCTATATTTTCTTTATTCTGTTATTTAAAATTCAAAAGTACTTCAAAATGAATAAGAAAAATCGATTAATTAACAATGTTCAATTTTAAGGGCATAAAATACTAAGAATATAAATAGAATCACTTGAAATAATAGATCGAAAATGTTAAGCCTAAGCACATTAGGGTGGGGGGGACTGAAGTCTTACTCAGTTGGTGTCAGGAAATGAAGATTTTTGGCGGGAAAGCTAGTTTTTAATTAATAAAAAACTAACCACTTAATTAAACGGAATAAAAATTAGCCTATGTTCTTCTGTAAACTATAATCTATCTCTGTGCTAAATTTCATCCTATTTCGTACAACCATTCTGGTATGATTGAACCGCGTCATCCATCCATCCAAACTTTCACATTTATAATGGTAGTATAGATATTGCACACTATCTTGTCATTGTACAGGGAGTTATGTACAGCTTAGCAACAACTTTAATATTTTGTTATGAATTTTGAGAAAATTAGATGTAAATATTGTAAATATTTATGAATTATTGTGTAAATATTTGTAAATAGCTTAATTTAGTTTAATAGTTAATAACGACAGAGATAAAAAACCGTTCTAAGAGGATTTACAACAGAAGATCGCCATATTTGGCTAACTTGGCGACGTAATGAGGCCGCTAACGGTTTTTATAACAAGTTAAAATGTGTAGTAGAAGCTAAAAAGTACCGAACTGTTCTTTGCATAAGTACCGAACCTTTCTGAGTTTGCACCGCCCACTTTAGTATGACGCTATTTAAGAGGTTCAGAGCAGTTCGGAAAACGAGCTAGTTAGTTGGCTGAGCTTGAGAGCGCGCCTTTTTTCTGGGACGCGCGTTCTATAGTTGTGCTGTTAACAGAGATTAGCGGATTAAATAGAGCTCATTCGTTGTGCATTTGTATCTTGTGTAGCGAATATTTAATATCTGTTTCCATAGACAATAAATAAAGTCTGCATCTCTGCATCATTCTTGTGTGAGAATTATTTCGAAACAATATTCTTAAAAATGGGAGAAAAGGAAAACGACAGTTCTATGCTTCGAATTCAAACAGAACTCCATTCACACTTCCGAAAAGCATAAGCGAAATTTAGGATCAAGGCTTCTCCATGGAACACAAAAGAAAGCGACTTCCTGCCCGTCTGCTGCATCGGATGGCTCATTTGCAATTATGATTCCTCCGCGTACGCGATGGGCCCGAAATAGCCCTCTCGGAGGCTAATACTCGATGTAGGAATCCGCAGAGAAACAATGGCCCGGGAAGAGTGCCAAGGCCCACTTATACAGTGGGAAGAGCCGCACAAACTATTGGCGGAGAAATAGTAAAAGGGGCACGAGTACCTAACCAGGCGTGCTTGCGAATCCGTTCCAGAACTCAAAAAAAGTAAAATGAAGAACTATTGACGACGTCCCTCCCCGCAGAAGAGTGCTCATATTTGGCGAACAAGGGAAACAGAAGGTGGGGTTAGACAATCGCATATTGGCCTTTTAAGAAGATCACTGATGGCAAGACGAATCAAATGCTGTCACCAGTCTATTTACTTAGTATTACTACGTACTGAATAATTCATTTCAAAATGAAAGCCGAGCAAATATGAGAATTGTTGTCAACACAGTCATGGTCAAAGGATGAATTTTCATTTTGGATAATTGGAACTGAAGTATAGTTTTTCTAGCAACTCCAGGTTTAATCATAGAGTTAGCTCGATGGATTAATCTGATAAATATCAAGCCAGGATTGGACAAAGAAAAATGACGAAATTTCTTCAATATAATTAATTTTTAGAAATTACATTCAATTTTAAGTTAGAAACGCACATAATTATTTAAACAATATAGATAAATCGTGATTACTAATTCTGACTTCTAATCAAAACGATCACATCATGATCATCGATAAAAACAAGTAAAACAAGAAAAAAGTCAATTCCTACAAGAACAAAGAAATATTTTATTTTAGTTGTTTTTTTATTAAATAATTACAATTGATTTATCAAAATATGACTGATTTTCGCAAGAAATGAAATCGCATTCTTCCTCTTCACGCGAAAAATAATGAAAGTCTCGCATTTGACCGATCTAGCTGTTGCATGTTGATTTTAGTTTTCATTACAAACGGCCGAAACTCGGTTTAAAGTATTAAAAATGAATTAAATTTAATGAATGAATGAATATTTGAAAAAACTGTATTAACATCTAATATCATCCACCAAAAAGTATAAAAAAATTTACTTGAACTCGAGTGGATGAATAAAATGCATTTTATTAACGATTAGAAATTTGAACAAATGATATATAAATATATAGGGAGAGTGTGAACTAATAGCAGGAATTGAAAAAGAGATTACTTTTTCAGTAAAGCTTCACTTAAACATAAACTTACAGTCTCTATTTTCGGTTGAATAATTTTATAGCATAATCGATACAAATTTTTCTTGATTAGAGATTCTCTAGAGACATTAACACAAATATATAAGTTATTCTATCGCATAACGTTTCAATGAAAGCAGTAAACTAAACAATTGGATAAGTAATAATGCGTGAGATGTTAAATCATCAATTAAAAACATTTAGCGTCGAAAGAGATCCGCACGCGATAGCTAATTCTAGATATCAATGAATTTCAACCCCAGCTGCACGACGATGGAGGGGGTTAAATTTTAAAAGAATGGCGGATGAATGCCCAGTTAAAAAGCCACTGAGCTGTTGGACAAATTTCAAGTCGAGTTCTATGCCATGAAAATTATTTCAGAACAAATAAAATTCAGATTATTATCGGATTTACTCAAATAATTTCTATACCAAATATATAATTCAGGTTTACTTTCATTCAGTTAAATTATATTAAAGTTCCGTTAAAAACAATTCTAGAGTTATTTTTGGTTAGACCTCGCAATTTTGAACTGCGTTCAAATGACGAGGACGACACCTGATCTGATAACCCCTTCTCCAAACTTCCACACCTCAATAGCGGGAATATGTAAGTAAAAATAAATTTCGATTATTACATGTTTCCCACTTTTTTAGGTTTCTCGGGTGCTTAAAAACAATTGTAACACAAAACAAAATGACTTTGTCATTGAGCTATCGTAAATAGGATGTTAAACATTTGAGTGCCATCAACTTCGAGCCCATCCTGCCGAAAAGTGCAATGTAACAATATGATGATTTTTGTATATGAAATAGATTTGCATCCATTATTTCACCAGGAACATATCTATCATAGGAAATGATGAATAACTTCAG
>JAOUZG010007721.1:0-13142 GCA_026289955.1 Argiope argentata | reverse complement strand
CATGTCTTCAAAACGAGTAGATCGAATATGTGGGGGCATGGATAAATTCTTACACTTTAAATGTTCAGAGCTTGAAGCGACGACGCTACAGCATTTTCAACAGGTGACAAGAGTATATCTGTTTTATACACCAAGAACAAGAAATAAAAAGTGCAACAGAAGTAGTTGAAATTTCTCCCTCGCGTTGAGAAAAAAGAATTCACTTCTTCCCGGCAAGATTGCATAGTGGGTAATGATAGCAGCGGCGGCAGGAATTTGCTGATGGGGAGGCAAGACAAACACAATATCTCTCATTTGGTTTCAAAATAACTAAATATAGTTCATTTTACATTTGATTTTAAAAAATTAAAGTATTATTTAGATTTTTTTTTTAAATTCAGATACTGGCCCTTCTTTTTATTGTTCATTGTACATTTGTAAAAAAAAAGTGTCATGCGATATCTTATTTACTTGTCGGATATAATATTGCCAAAATAAGTGCAAATTATAAGATAAATGAACGACTATTTAATCAAATGTCGGATGTCTGCAGACATCTTAGACATTCGTCGCATTGAGTTTATAGTCGATTGATCAAAAATTGTCAATAGATTAGCTTATCACCTTTCTTGGTCATATTATCAAAAGTAGTACAGATTATAAGCTGAATGAACGACGTTTGAATCAGATGTCAGAAAATCTGCTTAACATATGTCTTCGACATCCATTATTTTCAATTTTTTGGTCTATCAAAAATTGTCTATGAAAATACGGCATATTATTGATCTACCCCCCCCCTATCCAATAGTTTGCCAAATATAGTCTAAACTTTTCTATCCACACTATATTTTGCTTACTATAAATCAATTTCACACCTATAACTAAATAGTAATAATTAACTAGTAATAATAACTGATCACCTTAATAATATATAACCTTAAATAAAAGGATATAGTTAAAAATTTGCATCCTCAAACATAATTTGTGAACAACTTTACTACACAAAAAATTCATTTACATTACAATACCATATCTATCATTCTATTTGCCCATTTTGAATGGATAATTTAATATTTATATTAATACCTCAAAAATAAATGTGAAAGAATACTTAGAATTTGAAAAAAAAAAAAACACTAACGTTGATATTCATATTTAGGATCAAGAGAATCAATCCACACCAAGACATTTTTTGTTGGAACTAAATATCTACTTGAAAAATTTTGTGGTTTAAAATCTTCATCATAAGGGTCAATGTCGTACCCATTAAGCTTTCTGGAAACAAGCTAAAAATAAAAAGTTTTATCCAAGTTAATATAAAAATATACTTGAAAAGTAAACAAAATTAGAGAACATAAAAACATACATTTATATAAAATTGGAAATCATGATAAATTACAATTCATTGCTGCAAAAACTTCATCAAGTAGATTAATATATTTAAATTTGTTACTTCCTTTTAAATTATGCGATGAGCTATTAAAAGAAAATCTGGAAATATGAAGAAAAAAAATGAAGATAAATGTGTTTATAAATTTAAAAAAAGTAAGAAATGTGATAATTATGTAAACAAAATATATATCTAGAATCCTAATAAAATCAAATTACTACTGAAATCACACAGTTTAAATAGTAAGATTTAAAGTATAATACTCAAAATATAACAGGAAGTAAATGTTGTAACAGATTCTTTAATTTATATTTCACTCAGTTTGAAATATAATTTGGTTTCACTAGATTTTGAAATAAACTGAAAATGTTTCAAGTCATTTGAAAAATCAGATTTTTCTCATTTTTTAAAAAACCTTTCTTTGGAAATAAATTTCCTAATGATATTCCAAAAATTATTTCATAAACTTACTTTAATGAAATTATTTTTCGAATTTGAAGGATAATATAAAAATTTTGACAACATACACAGAAAGAGGATAAACAATGATAATGGATAGATATTCTATGTTTTCATAATAAAATGCTCATTAAGAATATATATCTAAATATGTTTAAATATAACAACACGGAACTTTATATCAAAGCCATCTTCTGCATATATATACTATAATGTTAGAAAACAATTTTTAAAGCAATAAGTTATTTCCTTCTGTGTTCACATTTATTGATTAAAAATTATTTAATTTTTTATAAGTGCAACAGATCTTATTTTAAAATATTATTATACTAAATAATGAACAAAGTAAAGAATCTGATGTACAAAAAATAATGAAATCAAAATATTTATTGGTTATAAGTATTGAAATTATTAGATTGCTTCATTCACCTGTACATTTGGAAAATATTTCTTCAAAGTATAAATCATAGCTTGATGAGACAGTGTCCTGCCAACATGAATTGGGTTATCAGAACTATTTGCAGGTTTCATTTTCCATATATTCTTCAAATCAAAGTTCCTTCGAACTGATTCAAGTTGGATACCTCCTGCTTTTGCTGCTTTGACACACACAGAAAGAAGCTGTTTTAAATTAATAAAATTTGGATCCTTTTGCCGCAACTCAATTTTTTCACTACTGTTCATAAAATCTATGTATTCAATTTCATTTTTGACATTATAGTTTTGCTGATTCACATCAACTTCTGTAGATACAGATCCATCTTTATCATACATCATACTTTCTTTTTCAATTGGTTCATAATTATAATGAAAGTTTTCACCATACGCCGGCTCTGGGGTAGCATCAATGTTGCTGGAATTTTTATTAGATTTTAACAGACATTTTTCGCACGTCTTGCCTCTTATAATTCCATTTTTATAGTACGATGAAATTAATAGAATACTAATAGCGCAACTTATCAAAATTACAATTACTTTAGTCCTAACAACAAACATGTTCGTCTCTTAACTTATACTGATATACATTATAGGAACCAATAGACAATAAACTTATTTTTATTAGCATTTTATGACTTTTCTTACCTTTACTGCAGTCAATCATCAGTGAAAGAAAGAAGAAATGAAGCTGTGTTCTCCAGCGTATGCTCCAGAAACGCGGTTTGTAGCTTTTGCCGGGTTAAACAGAAACTAGGAGATTCACCGGTTCAAATGTAAATATAAGCACACGTTTTGTTTCATGCAAGATGTTTTCCTCCTTCTACTTCGATACGATTTTCAGAATTGTTATATAAAATTTAGAATCAAATCACAAGCAATCCATGAAATTCTAAAACAGTTTATAAATTGAATTAACTTTTTTGAAAATTTATGATTCAGCTTTTAATTAAAATAGTTTTTATTTATTAAATTATTGTTTTGAAACGGTTTTTGCATTGGTGGCAACGAGAGTTTATTGGGAATCAAGGAAACCAAATCTAGGAAAATTTCCTAGCCCGATGACAAAATGCACAATGTCAATTATTCTAGAGCAGACGTGACTGTGCTCGAGGGTTCGTATAATAAGTAAAAGTGACAAAGTTGACCTCTTTTAAGCGTATGCGGAACGGCACTATCACACGGCAAAATACCGTCAGCACTTTCGTCGGCAATGAAAACGAAAGCGACGTCTCTTTAGGATTTGCTCATTTCATTTCATAATTCGTGGGATTCTAGTCAAGAAGTTGCTTGATTTTGTAATTAAATCCGTGATAATTTTTTAAGTGATCCCATTAGCTTTCAATGAATGCAAAAGCCCATGGTAACAATAATAGGGTTGGTACAATAATATGGCACTGCATAATAGGGTTAGTACATTAAGTGATAAAAAAAAGAAGGTCACTTCCTAAGTAGACAAGATTTGTAAAAAACACCCGATGAAGTTGATTTTTTTGAAGAATTAATTAGATGAAAATAACCTTAGCTGAGTCAAAAGGATGATTGATTTTATTATAAATTTAATTATGATTTTTTTCTTTTAAAAAAGAATATTTGGATTGTCAGAATCAATTACTACAGCAATCAGACAGAATCCAGCAGGAGTGGGGATCCTCCGAGCTTCGCCCCACGGTCTCACCAGACGGCTGAAGTTATCACTGTCTCCTGGCTTTAGTTGCCGACTCACTACCACGCGACTGGCTACTTCACACATTGTACGTCACTGCTTTTAGAGAAGACAACAGGACTCGGCACACAGCAATTTAGACACTCACTTAAACCGCCCACAAAGCTGGCACTCCGCCATCTTCTCAAAGACTCGTTATCTTCTACTCCATCTTCTCAAAGACGCGTTATCTTCTACTCCATCTTCTCAAAGACTCGTTATCTTCTCCTCCATCTTCTCAAAGACTCGTTATCTTCTACTCCATCTTCTCAAAGACTCGTTATCTTCTACTCCATATTCTCAAAGACTCGTTATCTTCTACTCCATCTTCTCAAAGACTCGTTATCTTCTACTCCATCTTCTCAAAGACTCGTTATCTTTTCTACTCCATATTCTCAAAGACTCGTTATCTTCTACTCCATCTTCTCAAAGCCTCGTTATCTTCTACTCCATCTTCTCAAAGACTCGTTATCTTCTACTCCATCTTCTCAAAGACTCGTTATCTTCTACTCCATCTTCTCGAAGACTCGTTATCTTCTACTCCATCTTCTCAAAGACTCGTTATCTTCTACTCCAACTCGGCCTTCAATTCAATTTAATTCACTTTCGTGCGAGTGCTGCTCCAGCTAGAGACTTCCGACTTTTTACAGCTTCCAAAGGGCAGAGCGAGAATCTTCTAGGCTAATCATGTCGCATCTCGATATCTATTGGAGGGATAGTGAAAATTCTCAAAGTTCCCAACATCATCCCTTTTGTCGCAAAGTTCCCAGATCACTGATGCAGCATTCCCTCAGCACGCAACATGGCTGAACGTAAAACAGGCTTGCTTACGATGACACTGTCCGTGCTGGGGAGCAAAATTACAGGTTTGTAACATTATATTTCTGAAGGTACAGACAGACAGATGGTCACCTCCCCATTGGATTTGGCTCAAAATCTGATAAGTGCCTACATTAAAAATATTACAAGTGTGAGTCGACTTCTATTTATCTAGCTTTCTTCATTTTGTAGTTACTACGTTATATTAGAACAGTCGGACAAACAGACTTCTTTTAATAGAATTGACTCTAAATATAATGCTATAATTTCATTTGTCTATCTCATAGCAGTTTTGAGTTATCTTTGTCACAGACAAACATTTTCCAAAAATTTGTTATTCTAACGCCGGAGTTTAAAACGTGATGATTCGACTAAGTCTCGATTTCGAACTTTTTGATGATTACAATACTTTCTCTGTGCTTCGGCTTCCGAGCAAGCACGAATTTTATCGAGTAATAAAATTATAATATATATGTTTCGACGCACTATAGAATAGAAAATATGACTTATAGCTTTAAAATTTAACCCAGAGTGGTAACGATCACTTATGACAGGTTGAATATAAATTTTTCGATTGGAAATTTTAATGAATTAAAACTCATTCGAATTCTTTTCATGGAAAACTCCGGAAAAATAATTTTCATATTGATTAAAAATCAACTAATAAAAAGGATTCTTGGATTAATTCAGTAAAAAACAGTTGTAAAACCATTTTTCCCCCTAAATTCCGACAAACGAAAACAAACAAAACCTTTGTAAAATTCTGTTGTGACTTTAAACAGTTATTGCTTATGCATGAGATATTCACAGTAGACTTGAGCTGTTACACTTTGTAACAACTCATCTCTCTGTGAGTAAGAAGAACAACTCAACGCTGAATTTTAAAAGAAGTTTGTAAGCCGTTCTTGTTGCGATTTGTAGTTCGGAATAAACAAGAATTCGAATTTCGTTTGTGTTTAGAAGTCATTTTTTACACCTTGCTTTGAAAATTTTCAAGATACATTTGATTCTTACAATAAAATTCAAAATGTTTTCACTGTTTCTTCAAATATTTAATTGCTGGGTATTCTTTCACTGTCGTTAGAAGGGGAAGAATAATTCTATTTGTTAATTGTTTAGCTTAAGGAATTGTTGACGATTGGATATTCATGCATGCAATGACATCATGATATTAAGAGACTCTTAAGAAACTCTTTAAGAAATCTTTAAGAAACTTAACTCTTTAAGAAAATTTTCACATTACAAAATTATCAAAACCGGTGATAAGTTATTAAAATAACATGTTTTAATGTCTATTATAATTTAATGCGCAGGCGTTCATGTCTAGGGATAGAGCATCTTCCCCGTTAACTAGGTGTCCAGGATTCTCGTTTGGGAATGGTTGTTCTTTACCCCTTTTCTATCTGTGAGGTGCTTGAAAAGCTTCCAAGTAAAAAGGGGTTGCGCAAGCGAGTGTCAAATGAGCTAGAAGCCAGACTTCTGCCCTCGGTTGGTCAGGAATCTTTGCCCTCAAAAGCTATTGCACAAACTAGATTAAAATCGCTGGTTTGTCTATAACAAGCGTCATAAATAACAACCGCAACATAATTTAAAATATACAATACTTTGTTGAGGGTATTATGAACATCAAATTATGAATCAGATATTATAATTAAATAAAGTACAAAAATATCGGTGGTAGCCATCTTCGATTTTCCGATATCATAAAAAAATAATTCAACTACGACAATGAATAAATCACTTTTATTGTATACATAAAATACATGTAAAAAAGAGACAGAAATCCATAGGGCACAGAGATTCACCGTGTATCTTGAAAAAAAGACAATTTTATTGATTTAAGACTGGTAAAAATGAATGATTAACAATATGATTTCTGAATTCCTTATGATTTATCATGAGAAACAATATTTCCCTATTCAAATGACAATTTATTTATTGCTCTGGTCATATGTATGTTACTATACAAAAGTATTAAAAAATGTCTAATATATATGACACACATTTTTAAAATTGCAAACGAAGCATAAATTTGACAGCTTATATTATTTATTTATGAAGACGTCATATTGAGCACGCCCACCTGAAATTTTGATTGATCACAATAATAATACTAACAATAAAAACTATTTTTCAAGTAATGACAATCTAAAATATGAAATCAAGATTTGTTTCAAAAATTGATCAAATTTTTGACCAATATTAAATTTACCAGTAACTGCCGAAGAGTATACTTCGATGAGAATACACTTCAATCTTGGTCTTAATTTTAATTAAATTAGTTAATTACATTTCTCAATGAAGGAAGTATTCTCACATTTTGCTTGTATATCAAGATTTCCCTGTATTTCATTTGCTAATCGGGTATTCCTAGATAATGATTATAACAACTTAAAATAAAATTTGCTATTTAGGAAGAAATTTAGTACTTTCTGCTTCATATGGATAACGTTATATTTACAAGTTTCCAAAATTTTGTCAGATTTTTTAAACATCGCCGTTGTTAACACTGATTGACAAAATTTAACTGAAAAACTTATACATCTTTTCAGAAAACATTTACCTAAATTTACACCAGCTACATCAACATTTACAATTGCTTCTTTGGTAATCTTTAAACTTTTAATAAGAACACTTTTTTCAATAATGAATTATATATTTTTTCTAATAAAAATAAAATCTTATTCCCTATATTATTATTATTATTACTTAAAAATTTATTCTTCAAATATTTGCATTACATATGATGTTTATATATACAATTGCATGATTTTGATTATGGCCAGCTGAAGAACTTTTACGAATAAATTCCGCAGTTAACTGGTTAAATCAAAAATTTATTACAAACACTGTCTTTTTTGTAATTAACGTTATGATATCTATGCTTAGAATAAAATAACATTGGATGAATAATTGTACAGACTTGTTAGAAAAATACTGTGGGAAAATGGTGTGAGGTTAACTAAAAACTCAAAAAAACTTGGTCTTACATATAGAAGGAGAAACACATTTAAAAAAAAAATACTATGTATCACCAGTGTAAAAATAAACTAAATGCATCACCAGTTTTCCACATACAAATTACTTTTTAAGATTCCTTTATCTTTCGTCGACATTCATAATTTCATATGATTCACGAACTACGGTCAATTGCTTCAAATGAATCAAAGTCTTCAAACATATCGAGATCGTGAATTGTTGCCTTAAAGCCTCTCTTGACAACAAAATGATTAGGATCTCCGTAATCGATCTCTTTGTCATTCAGTGTTGTCATTCTGCCATACGCAGCTTTAATTATTGCATCACCAGCACATATTTTCCATTTCTTTATGTCGAATGCATGGAAATACCCGTCGATTCTATCTTCTGCTACCTGAATAAAACTGTATCCTGCAAAACAAACAAAATACAAGGTAATCTTATAATTTGAAAAACTGATGATGGTAATATAAATATTCTCCAGATTGTCACAGCAAATCTTTACTGTTCTACAATATAATCTTCCACAGCCATTGGTAACTTTGGAGGGGGGGGGGTAAGTAACTTCCCACTCTTTGGCTTGGTTCAGCCTCAGATGCAAAATTTCAACTTTTGTTTTGGCCTCAAGGAGCTTAGACAGTGATAGTTTTAACCATACATTGATGAACTGACTTATTCATCGATGTGAGGCTAAAACTAAATATAAATAAAAGATTAAAATGAAATCTGCTATGCATAGTTCAATGTATCCGGTCAGAACATAATGTCTCGAAGGACCAAGCACCACGTGATCGTGGAAGTTAAATTATATTTTTATATTCATTTCAATCTATGCATCATTATTTAAATATATGTTAAATATGTGTAATATATTTTATTATTATTCTTGAGCGGTCAAGCACCACGTGATCGTGCAAGTTAAATTATACTTTTATTCATTTTAATTGTTTCATTGAACATCACTTTAGTATTGCAAACGATTCAAAAAACTTGGACTCGCATTAATTGTTTTTTTTAATAAAAATATCACATTTCCTACTTATTTCATTTCATTTAATCACGTTCTCAAAATGACATTTTTCTAGGTTCTATTTGCTGTAGTTATTAACTTATTTTATTTTAGTCAGAGCTTTTATAAATGCAACGGCAACGCATTATTAAAAGCTGTTTTTTTAGATACTCGTGCAGATTATAAATTTTTTATTTTTCGCCTACGGATTTTTTTTGACCCCAAAAACCTCATCCCCAAAACAACACCATGTTTTGACATGATAATAAAGAATATTTTAAAATAAAAATTAATGAATTAGTGAAGAGTCCTTCAATTCTTTCTAATGTTGTTATATGGGGAAATGATAGTTGTTATAATTAGTATAATTAATTGTCTATACAATTTCATAAATTGTTCATAAAACTATCAGGTAAAATTAAAACACATCAACACCAAAGGTTTTCCACCAATTTTTTCTTTAATGAATTGGTTGAAGAATGTAAATTATAATATATTGAGATAAAATATAAAACGTGAATAAATAAGTACTGAAAATGATCCAAAAAACACTTTGTCTTGAATTTATTATTTAAAAAATATCACATTTCCTTTTTGTTTCATTTTATATCATCACATGCTCAAAATGACACTTTTCTAGGTTTTATTCGCTGTAGTCATTAACTTAATTTTCCAAGAAGAGCTTTTGTAAATGGAATTTCAACACGTTATTAAAAGCTGATTTTTTGAGATCAGCTTTTAATATAATAAAATTAGCAGATTATAAAGCAGATAATAATTTTTTTTTAGCCTATGGATTTTTGTTGACAGCAAAAATCAATCCTAAAAACAATATCATGTTCTGACATAACACGTTAGTCAAGGAATTCCTAATTTCCATATTTTATTTACATTATGTTGTTTGTAACAATGTGCTGAGGCTTGCAATTTTCAGTATTGCATATATATGCCGACTGAATATGTTTTCACTTTATGTGTCAATTGGAGCTTATATATAAGCCTTATTATATTTCTTTTAACAATTTTTATCATGTCAGAACATGATATTGTTTTAAAGAATGAGGTTTTGTGGCATCAACAAACAACAACAACCCGTGGTCGAAAAATAAACGTTTTAATTCGTAACCGAAAAATAAAAATTTTATTATCTTCACCCGCATCTCAAAAAAAAAAAAAAGAATAAATAAATAAGCATTTAAAACGCGTTACCATCGCATTTACAAAAGCTCTGATTTTAAAAAATTAAGTTAATGACTACAGAAAATAAAACTGAGAAAAGTATCATTTTGATCATGTGATTATACGAAATGAAATAAATAAGAGATGGGATATTTTTTTAAACAGTAAATGCGAGACAAAAATTTTGGATCGTATGCAATTACTCAAGTGACTCATTCATGGAAGCAATTGAAATATAATTTAACTCGCACGAGCACGTGGTGCTTGGCTGTTCAAGAAATGATGTTCTGACATGATAAATTGGAATATGCCGAGCAAATTTCATTTTAATCTTTTTTTTATTATTATTTTTATTTATTTTTTACAATTTCAGTAATGACGGGCAGTGAAAATGTGAATCCAAAAATGAATGAGTAGTTTGTGTCCTATAAAAATCGAAATTTTTCAATAGACCTTCAAATTTTATTAATAGTTATCACGAAACAAACAAAAAAAAGTTTTGTAAATATTAATTACTGAAAAAATAATTTTTCATTAACACTCCTGTTTCAATTGAATGAATATATAATAGATATTTAAAATAATTTCCTTTTATTTACTTTCCAGATGCCATTTGCAATTTTTAGTTGAATTTTAAAAAACTCTTTAGAAATTATTTAAAATTTATGGGGAAAATTAGTTCTACATGATTTTTAAAAATTATTAAGTTCAACTGGCATTTTTATTTTGATTAAAAAATATTTTGGATATTAAAAGAATTTAATGTGTATTTTATAATAAAATTTTTTACAAAATATTTCTTTATACTATAAATATTAGACATGAAATTATTTTCATCCCAATACGATTCATATAACGACTATTCAGTCTTATATCCTAAAACGAAATATTAATACACATTACAAATTATTTCAAATTATTGCAAACATGCAAATTATTGTAGAAGTTACATTATTGGGTTATATAGTTATTTTGAATTGAAGTTCAAATTTGTATGACAGGTAGACAGTGCTTGGGAAGTGTACAGTACAATGAAAAGAAGAGATGTAAGCCTTCTAAAATTGTAAGAGGTAATCTTTTTCAAAATTAAATGTTTCACAAACTAAACAGCGAAATTAAAGCCACAAAAAAAATTATTGAAACTGTTTGGAACATGCTAATGAATGATCTAAGGGGAAAAAATTAGCCTTTACAACTGCAACAAAAGCTGGGGATAAGACCATTAAAAATAAAGATACTGTCTTACCTGCGCCATTGACAGCAAACATATCGAAATGTATGCCAAACGATATCCTTGCCTTCATTCTCACAAACGCTGCACGTTTGGTGGGTACAACAATAGAAATAGGTTTGCTTACATCAACAGGTTCAGAGGCCATTGGGTAGGCATCAGTGGACTCACCATGGCCTACCCATCCCCACTCTAAAATATGCAAGTGAAATAATTACTCAGTTATCAGATATCGTACATCTTATTACAATAATGCATATCGACAGGTATCTTATGCAAGTTAAATTGTAATAAAGATTCCTTGGTACGTCTTACTGAAAGTATCCTAAAATGAAATAATAATAAACATTAGAAATTATTTGTAAATAAAAGCAACAAAAACAAATTCAAGAATGCCTATGAAAATTGAAACTCATTCAAATAAACCAAAAACCTCCAGATGAATGAAAGAAAAAAAAGATTTTTGAAAAAGCATTTTATTAATTCGAAAAAAATCAATCTTTTTCATAATGTAACAGTTTCTTTTTCACCAAAAAGTTTTATTGAATTGTATTTTTACCAGATTACATTATTATTATTTTTAAAATATATAATCGTTTGCATTCTGATAAGGGGGAAAAAAAAGAACGATAAAAAAAAACACGTATTCTTTCTTTAAAAAAAAAAATTAGATGTAAAAAGAAGAAAAATGTGTTCAGATATATTATCTGACAAAATAAATTAATTTTTAAACAAACAAACAAAAAAGTTTCTTTGATGATACAACACTTATTGTTCTATATTTTTCACACACGAGAAAATTTACTAATAATTGAAATGAACATAAAGGAGGATGCCTCTTTCAAATCAAAAATCCCATTTCATGTTTAAAAGTTGTTTTTTAAAAAAGTTATAAATTATTTCTTCTTTAGATGTTAATACAATCGATTTATTCATATTTAGAGTTTGGAAAATTTCGGTCGAATGACAGATCCACTATGTAACATGAAAAAGACATATTTAATAAATAAATCATATTTCTTTCATAATACAATTCATTCTATTGTCGATTTTTCCATCGATTACACATCAGATTATTGAAAATTTTAGAAATCCTTCCCATTTTTTAAAAAAAGCAAACTTTATTATTGCCAGATTCATACAAATATACATCGCTTAGTTCTGTTTACCGAAATAACTTTTCAAAGGAATGCTTTTTAAGGTTTTATGACAAAAAAAAAAACTAGTTTATGGCCTTGTTTTCTCCAACAACTGTTAATGGAATGCCTCTCAAAAGATAGCAACATTTAACAACTAAATTTTCCTTATCGGGATCATTTCGGATTTCCTTTCGTTTTCGATTAGTCTCAAATATATTAGCTTATCTCAGAGGTATGCGCTAATGGCAGGAATTATTTTAGTTTCACTAAGCACAAAAGAGAAAAAAAGACAGTATCTTAGTGACATAGGTCCCCCTCCCTCCACGTGATTGCATAATGCTGTTTTGGGTTAAAGTTTTTGGAGGCTTCAAAATGCGTGGGCAACAAATCGGTGGTTTATCATTTTTGAGCCATCAATTTTCCGATTTTAGGGTTATTAGAAAATAATGCAGAATGTTGTCACATTTGGCGATTTATAGCCAAAAAAATCATTGAAAAATAAAATTAAATTTGTAACTCAAAAATTTAAGCCAATGGCAACGTTGTTAAATTTTTTTAGTTTAGGGAAAGTGGCAACGTTGGTATAATATCCCATGAAATGAAAGATAACGTACGAGTTTTTTAAGTGATTTTTTTCAAGAAACGACGTTTTTAACTGAGCGTTAAACAATGAATAAAAAATAAATTGAGTCTTAAGATTTCTCCCAGTGAAGACCAAATAAAGAATTCGATGAGAAAAACAAAAACTCAGAGCCCTGAAACCACAAAAAGTTCAGTGAACACACACACACACACACACACACACACACACACACACA
>JAOUZG010007719.1:0-11403 GCA_026289955.1 Argiope argentata | reverse complement strand
TTGTTTGTGCTGTCCTCAACTAAAGTCCATTCAATCCGAACCCGCTACGCTAAAAACGTAACAGTATTAAAAGGTATATCTGTCAATTTTTGTTTTCAGAAACATTCAAACTACCACTTAAACTAACATATATTTGTTTTTGTTAGTTATATATTAATAGCTATTGTTTTCTTCTTATTTATTTATTTATTTAAAATTCAAGATAGACAATTCTATAGTAAGGACAATAAACTTTAATCTAAAAATCAAATGTTTTGTCCTTTAAAAAGAATGAAAATATTAAATTATGGCTGTGTTATTCATCATGACTGATATTTGTAGACTTGCTATTTGCATATGACAAATTTTAGAGCTTAATCTCATTTTTTTTTCATGATATTATTTTTAAATTTCTCTAGAATTACTGGAAATAAAACTGATGTTGCTCTTGACTACTTACCATTGCTGAAAAGAGCTCTCACACAACCATTGATTGAAAAAGAGACTGAAGGAGTTCCAGAAGTTCTGAATAGAATGGAAGAATACTTTCTGTTGAGGGAAGATTTTGATAGTATTATTGATTTGTCTTTATGGCCTGGTCAGACTGATCCAAGATCTAAAATTATTACTAAGGTGAGACTTCAATTTTTTAAAAAATTTAATATAATTTATGGATTAAAAGCTCCAAATTTCAATCTTATCAGCAAGAGGAAAGAAAGTGTAGTATGTAAAGTTCACAAAATAATTAAAAAAACAATGAAATTATTATTTTCCTTTTGATATACATATGTGCATGTGTGAAGGATTAAATTCTGTATACAAAGGGAAGAATTCGTGAGGGTAGAAACAATCATATTTTTTGTAGCATATATTTTAATTTCATTGTTTCTGCTATTAAAAAATTAATACTTGCCTTGACCTAAGAAAATGCTTACTCAATACTATGAGAATAACATTTTAAAAATATATGTTACTCATGAATTTTTAAAATACTGTGTATAGAAATGCTGAATTCAAGACCGAAGAAATGGTTAGTCATATGAGTTATCTCAAATTAATAACAAATTATAATTTTACTTATCAATTACCTATTTTTCTAAAAGTCTATTTTCTGCTCTTTAATGTGTAACCGTAAGTAACAATTTTACAATTTATTTTCATTTTATGCATGAATAATTTGTGATTAATTTTACCAGAACTGATATAAAGTGCAAAATTTATAATACAGCTGGGAAGTAATTAATCTAATTCTCTTATCCAATATTAAACTCTTACCCAAACTGTAATGTTCCTCCCTTATTTTTTTAAGGGAAAAAAACTGATTTAGGTGAATAAAAAAATTATATATAAAAACACTCTTTATGTTGAATATCATTCTCATCAGAAATTTCTCTGTTAATTATATTATTTTCAATATATATATAGAGAGAGAGCGAGAGAGAATATTTTAAAATTTAATTTAATCCTAATTAATTTCTTAATTTTTAACTTAATTCAGCCCATATCAAATATATTCAGCCCCAAAAATATTCTCATACTTCTTGATCCCATTCCAAATTTTCTTATAAATTAAACCAAATGAAGCTTTGTAAAAATACTGCATCATTGGTTCTATTGCCAAGTAATTGATCATGTAAACAGATTCTTCTAAAGGATCCCTGCATTTCTCTTGTCAAGGTCAACATGCATGAAAATTCCTGTCAAAATCATGTTTTGATATATGAGAATCTCATGGTATATAAGACAGAGAAAAATGATTTTGTTCTCTTTATGCCTTTTTTACCTTCTGTTTTTGTGTCTCCACTGATTTACATAATGTATGCCTCTGGAAATACAATAAAACAAATTTAAAATTTCATCCATCCTTGTCCCTGCTTTCGACCATAACTCTACTTTTCTGCTTTAAACACAAAATTATTTTGTATTGTATATATATATATTAAACTGGAGACATTACTGGTAATGTTGTATTTTATTTTAGATATCATTATCATTATTTTTATATTTTTATTCTATTTGTAGGTAAAGAGTGCTTTTACTAGAGCATACAACAAGGAAAGCGGTAAAAATCCCTATGCTGTAACAAATGTAAAGAAAAAAAAGAAAGGAACTGCAGCATCACCAGATGAAGAATTAGGTGAAGAAGACATTGCCGTGGAATCAAATGAGGAAGAAGATGATAGCATAGAAAATGATGCTATGATTAAGGTAAGAGAATTTGTTTAAGATGCTTATTATATTAAGATAATTATTTTTGTAAGATATTTTGTTCTCACTTTTGTCTGTATTTCATAGTATTGCCATAGTATATGCCGATACTCATTATTTATTTATTTTAACTTCTTACCTAAGACCTGGTATAGAGGAATTATTGGGAAATTACTGTGTTTTATTTAAATATCATTTAAAAAATAATATTATCCTATCCTATTATATTACTAGGTGTGATGAATGCATTTAATTTTTATTTTAAGAAAAATGAATATTTAATTTTATTCATTGTCAAAAAGTTGCTTTAGAAAAAAGTTCTCCTTTGCTGTGTTAGAAATATCATTCAGAAAGGATATTTTGCGATGTCATCCTCTTGTCGTTTAATGGTATAGATTACTAAAATAAGAACTGATTTTTATGTTTATAGACTAAATTATACAATGCTGTAAATTACAAAATAGAATTTTTTTTAAAGGTCATTCTGTTGGCAAATGTTTAAAATACTATTATTTGGAAAAATGGATAGGAAGTTTTGTAACATAATCTTAAAGCTGATAAAGTGAATTTTATACATCAGTAAGAAAATAGTTCGGAATTTTTATCACATGAAATTTGTCGTTAAAACTCCATTTTATGAATGACATTAAATAATTAATTTTGCAGGTGAAAAAGCCAACAAAAAAAGGTACATCAACAACAAGTGAACCTTCAACTTCAAAAGAAAAGAAGAAAAATCCTCCAAAAAGAGGAGGGAAATCTAGATAGAACTGTAAAATAATATAAACAAACCTGTAAAATTTCAATAGTTGTTTCATAAAATATAATTATTTTTTAATAATCTGAGTTCAGTCTTGTTTTTCAGTTATATGCATTTCAGCTTTTAAATGGATATTCTCCTAATTTCATTACTTTTATAAATTTTAGCTCAAATTTTATTTTTGTGTATAGAGTGCTTTCTTCCTACATCAGGAAATTTTTTTAATTAAAGGAATGCATCTATTATAAAATTAAGGCAAATTATATATATCTAATTGAAATAATTGTAACTATGAAGTTTATAAGTAGACATTATGTGCATTGTTACACCAAATAAAAACACCATGTGTATATACCATTGAAACTCTATGAGGTATTTTTTTCCCATCTTGTCATATTTTTCCATCACTAAAGAAGCATTTTGATGATCTAGAAAAATCTGAATTATTTGATTCTCATTTATCACCATTGAATTAAATCTATATTAATAAAAATGCGTTGCTAAGCGCGAAACTAGAGAACGGCTGGACTAATTCGGCTAATTTTTTAAAAATATTTTCGTTAAGACATGAGGATGGTTCTTATGGAGAGAAAAAATTGCGAGCAAAATAGTTCAAACGGCACTTCTCTTACTTTCCCGCCAAAAAAATCTTCATTTCCTTCCCCCACACTAACTGAGTAAGATAGCAGGAAGTAATAAATTATGATTTGTTTAGAAAGAAATACGCGAAGTCAATTGGTTTTCATTCATAGATAACCGGATGTTTAAAAAAGAAAGAAAATAGTTGCTTTTATTATTAGTCTATATGATATGGCATTAGTATGCATTATTAGTCTGCCAGGCTCAAAATAAAGCCTGGCAGAGAAGAAAAAAAAAGAATAACAAAGGGAAAAAAGAAAAGTAGTGAATAAAAAAAAGTATAGAAAAATTAAAGGGTGTGTGTGTGTCACCATTATTTCCTCTTTGAGCGGCATTTTCCAAGCTATTTTTAAACTTTCGCATCTCTCGAAAGCCAATTGTGTCTTTATTTGTTTAATGTGTTTACATTTATGGAAATTTGAATCTCATTATTCTATAAAAACGTAGAATTTTAGACCTTTCCCTCCACCATTTAAGTAAAATATCAATTCCGGGACAATCATTGCTCGTATAGATATTTCGGTGAAAAACCTGTTACGAGACACAGCTACATAAAATATTATACTAAAATTCTAGGGAGCATTAATACTGGCGAACTGACTGGTCGTCAAAGGCGGCTAGTTTATTATAAAACTGTTGAAGGGTTGTTTTTTTTCCCATTCATATGTACTTTAGCAAATTCATTGAAACAAAATGTATTAATAAATTATCCAACATTAAAAATCTAAAGTAAAAAAAAAAAAAGAATAACTTGTACGAGTTTTCGCATAAAGAAATCTATGATAATATGCTTATAGTGTCCTATTAAGCTAAATGGGCTTTGTGTTTTCTTTTGGAGGGTTTCAGGTTTGAAATGTATTTCTTCCAAAAACTGCCATGCTAACAGGTGTAGCGCATCTTGAATTAATAAGAGCCAAGTGTCCTTCACTTGGTGATGTGCAGAATTTTGGAAGATTACTGATTCAATTGCTAATCTTATCTTCTCACCATGCTCAAAATTACAAAAGCTGTCCCAGAATAGGCCTTGTATTACTTCAAAGGGATACATGAATATAGCTATATTAAATTTGACTAATTAAACTTTTCCAAATGACAAATAGAGTGAGATACATATGCTGTTTTTGCAAATGTACTATTATTATTTCGTATCTGCATTCTATTTTCCTTATAGGCTATCTCGTTTAAGATTAAAAAAAGAAAAAATAATAACATCTCTGTATTATTTTATTTTCAAAGTTAGTTTTTAAAAATTCAGCAAACTGTGCTTAAAACTATTATTTAACTTCTTATATAAAGAAATGAGTTAATGCAAAAAAAAAAAAAACAACTCTTTGCTTTGAAATATATATATTATTGTGTTTTTATTATTATAAATTTAATATTTTTAAACAGCATTTATTAAAACATTGCTTCTTTCTAACTGGGAATTTTTTATACATTTTGGGAATTATTTATAAAGCTTTATATCTTTTACTTTGTTTCTTATTACTAGGTAATGCCAATGGTGAAAAATTGAAAATAAATTTTACTAATGATTAAATGATACTTAACTTATGAATCTATTAAAATGGTGCATTGTCATCAAGAATGTACAACTGTACAAAGAATGGACAGTGAAGAGAGGGAATATCATCTTATCTTACAAAATACCATCTTTATAAACCTAAAGCAAGACAAACAAAATAAAGTATTTAAAAAAAAAGACTCGAATATTATTTTAGCATGCACAGTTACACTTACATTCAGAAAAATATTCAAATTCTTTATTAATGAAATCAAATCATGCAACGTTATAGTAGCATAACAAACGTAATTGTCCCTATCCATTTGCATGCTGTCTTATACTGCCATATAATTGTTCCTACTCCTGCAAGAGGAACTATGAATTTCAAAACCAAATAATTTAGGCAAGAATAAATTGATTCTATTTTATCGATTTATTTACATCCGTATTTGTTCAACCTAGTGAAAGTATATCTTAATATGTTTTCATTATATACTAATCGGCTTTGGACAAAAGAAAAACAACCCTGTGCAATGATTTAATTGTTATGATTAAAATTAAAAATTTTTAAATGGTGTAAAGAAAAGTTTTGTACAGTAATGCTTTGAATAATTATTGCAAGGAAATGGCAAATTTCTCAATTTAATTAATTTAAACTCTACTTTAAAAAAATACTCCCAAGTGCACATTTTTATCCTCCTAATCGTAATCTTATCAAATTTGAAGGTGATACGTCAAATGACCTAACATACTACAACAAAAATATTAGGACATACCTTTTTTATCAGTTTATTAGCCGCCTTTGGTTTCTTGTTGATTCGCCAGGTTAAAAGTAATTCAACACTGTAAACATATAGTTTTGTAATTTGGTCTTGATAGGTTTCTTCGGTGAAAGGGATTTTTTAAATATTTTTTTGATAGGCGTATAGCTTAGCTTATATTATTTTAGTAAGTGTACTTCATTCCGCTCTTTGTTTTCATTATTTTCTGTCCATTTATATGATACGAAAGAGAAGTACTATTAAAAAAATAATTTTATTTATAAAATTCTCAACAGTAAAGTTTCTAAATTTTGTAAATACAGCAAAATTTCAAAGAAGTAATACCTTATGTTGAAACGTACCCGACGAGAAAGAATTAACGGAATCTTGACATGTTGATCATTATCTTCTGAATAGACGGTCTTCAAATACGGGCGTCAGTAGCTTCTGAAATGGTGATTGGTTCTCGCTGTTTTGTTAGGTACAGATATGGTTTTGGTGGCTGATTCCTCTTATGGGAAGGGTTATACCTTTCTGATGGCTGATGATGGTCTTTAGGATTTGAGCTTAGTTTCCACTAGTACTGTCGCGGCTGTCTTTATTCAGTATGCTTTTGCACTGGTCGGAGTAATGAACTATGATATTTTGTTCATAAATAACGGTAGAAAAAAAATAGAGTTAAAAATTATCAGTGACAATGAAAAAGATTTCGTGCGTGGAATATATTAATTTAAAATATGCTTTATATGTGTGTGCGTGTTTTTTTTAATAGGCTTACATTTTATTTATGACTAAGGTAATTATTAATCAATATTTCATCTGAATTTTTCAAGGCTTTTTTTTGCTATATTAATTTATTCCATGATATATATTATTCAAAAATTACAATATCATTTGCATAATATAATATTATGGAAAAAGATATTTTATAATAGGAATAAATAAAATTATTTAAGTAAAAAAATTTAAGTCCTTAACATATTGATTAATGAAAAAAATTTCGAAATTTGACACTAAGTGATCAGTCAGTAACCCCTTAACCGGTTTATTTTCCTTACTTATAAGATGACACCTTCTATTTTGGGAATATTTTCTTATTTTGATTCAGATGGAAATCAATGAAATACTTGGCTTATCTACGTATTCGAAGTCATTTTACTATTGAACTATAATTGTTATGAATGATTTATTTTTTGTTTACAACTATCAAAATTCGATAAATCGATGCACGTACAGCGTACGGGCAAACCGGTTAAGGGGTTAAAAGAGTAAACTACACTTCCTGGAGTCAGAAATTGCCTAAATCCACCCCTGCGTCCTGATGTAAAGGTTGGAGAAATTCGAAACTATCCTGAAATTTTTCGATTTCATGCTGTAATTTTTTAAAGTTAAAAAAAAAAGAATCAAATCATTAACAGTTCTCAGAATGACAAATTATTTGTCAACATTTGATTTCTTTCGCTTTTTTTTTTTTTTTCTGCAATCACATGCGTTTTATGTAAGACGGCCTTAGACATTTGTCAAGCGTGAAAAAATCGCTCGTAGGAAGTTGCATCATTAAAAATGCAACAACCAACTCTTGTCAACCGTTGATTGAACTGTCTTTAAGCGCAAGGTTACGCGGAAATGCAGTATTTAAAGCGCATTTTACGCTGCGTTGCATAAATTAATAAATACGCGTTTCGTTCAGAGCCGTTTTTACCTTTGGAAATTTTTGAAGCATTTTCTTAAGCGAAGGCTTTCAAGGACTCTCATCGATTAAAGAAATTTTAATTAATTATTTTTCTTGCTTAATTATCGAAGGGAAATATTCATGGAAGGAATGCGATACATTTTTTAAAAAATCAGGGAGATATAAAAGATTGATAAAATGTAGCTCTGCGATAAGGAACCAATTTTCAATCTGAGATTTCGGTTAGGGTAAGGAAATGGGATTATTATTTAGATTTCAAAAAAGTGAAAGCAAATAAAGTAAAATTTTAAAACAATGAAATAATGAGCAATTTGAATGAACAATGACAGAATTTTTTTTAAAAAAAAGCATACAAAATTATTATTGATTCTATTGTTTTTTCCCCCTTATATGAGATTCATCCTCATTGGGCATTTCAAATGATCATAAACAATGGTATTATAAAGTTCGAAAAATAATTATTCAGTTTAATTTTAAAAGTTTTATTATCATAAATACTTTTTTCAATTCCTACTAATAGGTCAATTCTACCGATATATACACTGAAGTGACAAAAGTCATGGGATAGCAATACAAATATACAGATGGCAGTAGTATCGCAGCGAAAAAGTATAAATCCACAGTTCGTTTTCCAGAGCTTTCATTTGTGTTCAAGTTATTCGTGTGAACAGGTTTTTCGTGATTTATGGCGGCACGACGAGAATTAACAGATTTTGAACGTGGATTGTTAGTTGGAGCTAGACGCATGGGTCACTCCATTGCGGATATCGTTAGTGAATTCAACATTCCGAGATCCACAGTATCAAGAGTGTGCCGAGAGTATGAAATTTCAGGCATTTAAAAATAAACATTGTTAATTTTTCAATTTTTTCTGATTCATTTTGAAGTACTACAAATTACACTAATACACAGATAAGAAAATTTGAAATTTCTAATCTGTATTGCGTTACCCCAATTGGTGTAGAAAATTCACGCATTTTGTTTTGCTACAATTGGCTTTGAATCTTCAAATGGCGTTGAAAATTCAGTGATAGCATAATTTTTTGACCAAATATTTATAATAATTGCAATTGTTAGGCCGGGGTTAGTCTGGTTGGTAGGGCGTTGGATTCACATCCCTTGGGCTACGAGTTCGAACCTACCAGCCGAAGACCGTGTGTGGTGGGCGGTAAATCTGTCGTGATCACAAACTTCTCCGTGTGGAGATTAATACCACTGAGGGTGCAGGGTCGAATGTGATCGTTCTCTGTTTGAGATCTAACTTACGATCTTTGGATGAATGAATGAAATGCACGAATGAAGTCCGCCCCGTAAAAAGGATTTGTGACGTGTGTGATCTTGAAGTCAGACTTCTGCCCTCGGGTGCTCAGGGGTCCATATCCTCAGTAGCTACAACATCCCTCTTTCCGTTATAAAGCGGAACAAGAGACAATAAAAATTGTAATTATTTAATAAAAAGCAACTAAAATAATATTTTTCCTAACTTCCTAAATTAATCAATTCCTAAGAGGGAACTGATTTTTAAAAATTGTTTTTATATTACTTGTTTTATGTAAACAAACCCATAGATACCATCGACAAAAGAGAAAGTTTTTTTTTTTTCCTTTATTCTTGCAACCACATCTGTTCTGTTTATTTTGCATATGATTCATTCTAGTTTATGCCCTCGGGTGGCCAGGGGTTTACAACCTCATAAGCTACTGCAGCCCTCCTTCCGTTGTAAAGCGGCACACGAGAACCACAGCAACAATTGTAATTATTTAATAAAAATTAACTAAAATAATATTTTTCCTGACTTCCTAAATTTCTCCTAATAACCTAAGTAGAAATTGATTTTTTTAAAATGTTTTTTTATATTACTCGTTTGTTACATGAAGTAAATACTGATTAACTTAAAGCATTTGATTACTTGTACATATATACCAATGGAGGTAGTATCCCCAAAACTTGCTCGCATACTCTCTAATAAACTTGTCGTGCAAAAGAACTCCTTGCATGGCACTGTCGAACAATAGTTACGAAATATTAAATTTTAATGTTATTTTCGCATTCTTACTTTATCTATCATGTCAACTTGAGTGAGGTGTTTGGCGATTAATCCCTGGTTATTAGTATCTGAAAATCGAATTTGAACTTTAGACATTTTTTCTCAACCGACGAGAAAAAAGATTTGACACAAAATTCCATGCCGATAAACAGACAGTTGAAATTCGGTATAAGGTCTTCACATCAAATTTGGGTACTTACGTATTAGAACGTCGATCTTTATCTCCAAATTTGTAGGCGTCGTCAATGAGTTGCTAAACCACCATTATTTTAAAAATGTTCAAATCTTAACTGTCGTCTACTATTTTGTTGGTTTCTTTGGCGTCGATGGTTTTTCGCCAAATTCGTATCTGTCGCCAATGAGTTGCTAAACCATTGTCGTCGACGGTCTAATACGTAAGTATGTAAATTTGCTTATTTGTATCAAATTTCGAGTAAAATCTGAGCAGAAGAAGTTCGTTTGTTCGAAAATAAGCTAACACGATAATTACAAAACGAAGAAAGCTAGATAGATAAGATTTGATAAGGAATTTAATATCTATAGAATATACCCCTACCAAATTTTGAGTCGAATACAACAATGAGTTGATTGTCTGTCAATCATGTAAACGCAATAATTCAAAAACGGAAGTATTAAAATGTATCAAATTTTACATAAGTATAATATATCAAATTTGTATGCTAATTTTGTGTAAAATCTTCGTATTTAGCAGGGATTAATCGTCGCCAAAAAACTCGCCAAAGACGGGCACGATAAATTCAAGCAACTAATTAATTTTATGTAATTAGTGTACGCCAATATCATGCAAGGCATTCTTTAACATGGCAAGTTTATTACGGAGTATGCCAAAAAGTTTTGGGAAGACCACTGGTTATAAATGAAGTAAAAAGAAATGTCAACAAAAAAGAAAAAGAAAAATATATACATCTATATGCTGTCATGTTTGCCAGTGAGGAAATTCAATGCGATATTTTATTACCTCATATAAGACATTCGTGCTTCTTTTACAAACGATGATTAATTTTTAAATCAGTTCCTGTTACGCTAATGAACCCATTCAATATTCATCAGGCCATTCAAAAGGATTAAACTAAGAGGAAGCACTTAATCTTATTCATACAAGGATTTCCGCTAATAACTGATAAACGGGAGTTTCGACGCTTTTTGGATCAATGGACCTCGCTTACACAATATATTGGAATGAATTACTAGATAAATAGAAATTACACAATCAAACATACATAATTTTTAATCAAATTTCACCATTTTCGATATAGTTCAAATGCGAATATGGAAATTGTCAATATGTCTGTTTGTATTTTGTTATGCGAACATGGTAATTTATAAACACATCAAACCGATGAATATGCGATCCTAACGTCAAAAAATTAGACCAATAAAATTATGCGGCCAATGCAGTAGCAAACAAAGATATTTTATTTATTATCAAGTGGCAACATGATGTTTTGGTTAGGAGGTTTTGATGCCTCCGAAATTTAATAGCAATAAATATTTTTACCACTATTGCATTATTGTTATGTATGCTTCTTTGAAAGAAAATGAGTTCGTAAAAGGATGACCTGCTTTTACCAGTATTGATTTATTATTACGTATACTTCTTTGACAGCAGATGCGTTTCTAAAATTCTGACGAAGAACTATGGCATCATAGCTGTTATTATTTGGCATCATAGCTGTTATTATTTCATCTCAAAATCGTTCGAGTTCCAAAAACTTTGCCAGCTAGAAAAATTGAAAATAAAAGCTTTAAAAAATTATCATTATATATATATATATATATATATATATATAT
>JAOUZG010007704.1:0-17449 GCA_026289955.1 Argiope argentata | reverse complement strand
ATATATACACTGAAGTGACAAAAGTCATGAGATGACTGTTAATATCGTGTCGGTCCTCCTTTTGCCCGGCGAAGAGCAACAAAGTGTCATGGAGTCCACAAGTCGTTGGAAGTCCTCTGCAGGAATATTGAACCATGCTGTCTGTATAGACGTCCATAATTGTGAAAGTGTGGATGGTGCAGGAGTTTGGGCACGAACGGACCTTTCGATGATGTCCCATAAATGCTCGATAGGATTCATATCGGACGATCTAGGTGGCCAGATCATGCGCTGGAATTGTCCGGAATGTTCTTCAAACCAATCGCGAACAGTCCTGGCCCGGTGACATGGCGCTTGTCATCCATAAAAATCCCATCGTTGTGTGGGTACGTGAAGTCCATGAATGGCTGCAAGTGATCTGTAAGTAGTTGAACATAACCATTTCCAGTCAATGATCGGTTCAGTTGCACCAGAGGACCTAGTCCAAGCCATATAAAAACAGTACACACCATTATGCAGCCACCACCAGCTTGAACAGTGCCTTGCTGATAGTTTGGGTCCATGGCTTCGTGGGGTCTACGCCACACTCGAACTCTACCATCAGGCCGTAACAACTGAAATCGTGACTCATCTGACCACGCCACGCTTTTCCACTAGTCTAGGGACCAGTCGATATGCTCACGAGCCCAGGAGAGTCGCTGCAGGCGATGTCGTGCTGTCAGTAAAGGCACTCGAGTCGGTCTTCTGCTGTCATAGCCCAAGGAAGACAAACGTCGCCGCACAGTCCTATCGGACACGTCCCTCGTACGTCCCACATTGATTCCTGCAGTTATTTGACGAAGTGTTGTGTGTCTATTAGCATTGACCATTCTACACAGACGTCGGCGGTCTCGGTCGTTAAGTGCAGGTGGTCGCCCACTGCGCTGTCCATGATGGGATGTGATGCCTGAAATTTCATAATCTCGGCATATGTCGGAATGTTGAATTCACTAACGATATCCGCAATGTAATTCACTAACGATATCCACAATGTAATTCACTAACGATATCCGCAATGTAATTCACATTCAAAGTCTATTAATTATCGTCATGCCGCCATAAATCACGAAAAACCTGTTCACATGAATAACTTGAACACTAATGAAAGCTCTGGAAAACGAACTGCGATTTATACTTTTTCGCTGCGATACTACTGCCATCTGTATATTTGCATATTGCTATCCCATGACTTTTGTCACTTCAGTGTATATATATATATTGCAATATCGTGATGAAGTTTTACTTTCTTATTTTATCATTTTTCTCCCATAACATCTATAAATAAACCCTCTAGATATCACCATATCCAATATGCTGAATAATTTTATTTAGTATTCTTTACTACTTTTGCAGTTATACGTGCTCATATATTACTAATAAAATACGGTGTATCATTTTATTGTTGGAATTTTCTGTTCATTTCATTTGAAGAGAGGAAAATGTGAAATCCAGTTTCGCGTAAAACGTTTGTAACCCGCGTAAAACGCTTAGTCGTTTGACTGTGTAGATTTTGGCAGTGCAAAGGCCAGGCCAGACATTCACGCCTGAAACAAATTGTATTTATTTTTAAAAATTTGCATCTTCGATCATTAATACATTTTTCAGTAAGTCTTTCAAATTAAGATGCTGATGATTCTAAAATTATTGAAATTGGTACATTCACTCAGAATATGTCTTGCAGATAATATTAATTACATGAAGAATGCATCGGGGGAAAACACACAATGTGTCCAATCCTGGGCTTCATTAATTTTACTTGGATACGTGAAAGATTTTGTAAATAAAATGTCACGAATTATTACTTCTTTGGTTTTTACTTTAATTGTTTATAAAGCAACCATAACTGTATACACTTCGATTGTATATAAAAATTATGCAGTTTTTTATAACATTGTTGGATCATTAAAAAAGGAAGGTAGCATCAGTATGACTATCTGTTTGCCATCGATCAGTCAAGATTAATTTATAAAAGATTAAAATGAAATCTGCTATGCCTATTTCAGTGCATCATGTCGGAACATCATTTCTTGAACGGCCAAACACCACGTGCTCGTGCAAGTTAAATCATATTTTTATTCATTTTAATGGTTTCATTGAATGAGTCACTTTAGTATTGCAAACGATCCAAAAAAACATTGTCTTGCATTTATTATATATATAAAAAAAATCCCATTTCCTATTTATTTCATTTCATAGAATCACGTGCTCAAAATGTTATTTTTCTAGGTTTTATTTGTTGTAGTCATTATTAACTTATTTTTTTTAATCAGATCTTATGTAAATGCAAATGGCAACGCGTTACTAAAAGCTGATTTTTTGAGAAGCTTGTGTAGATAATAAAATCTTTATTCTTCGCCTACCAATTTTTGTTGATTTCAAAAAAGCTCATCCCAAAAACAACATCATGTTCTAACATGATAAAAATATTTAATTAAAAATCAAACAAAACACAGTCACCATTCTTAGAAAATCAACTGGTTGTGAAAAGTAGCTAAATACATGAATTATTTTAACAAATTTGAAATATTTATTTTAAAAAATACTATTGAAAAATGAATGAGCAAACCATAAAAAATTTAGTTCGTTAAATTTCTTTAACCATGCCATATAAAGTTATTTTCCATTAAACTAAAGAATATTTTGTTTTCCTTTTAGGTATAATTCATTCGCAACATAAAAGAAACACAAGTAATTTCAAACAAGACAAAAAAAATCAAGAGCACATGTATAGAAACAATAATATTTTAATAAAAAGTTCTTGATTTTTACATAATAATACTGAATACAAAGAGTTTCACTCAATATTCTTTAACTTTTTTCATTATTCACAATTTGTTACGCTTATGCAGCATATAAATAGAGTTTGAAATATTTCTCTTATAATATTATACTAGTGTCATCAAGAGAGTAATTTTGGAATGAAGATTTGCATTAAAACTATGTAATTCGCACAAGGCTGCAAGAACCGCACTAGTATCCGTATATGAAAGTAGAAATCATCATTTGTGGAATGGAGACAAAAATAGATTTCACATGATTACTGTGAGATGATAAGCAATTATGTTTCAATCTACCATACAGACAAATTCAGGTTAAGTCATTCATTAATTTCTCTGAATCGGGAAATGCTCTACAATCGCATTAAAGTCTATCTCAATATCAGTAAATTTATAATAGGTTGTATCATTCATAATTGACATTCTTTTAATATTCATGCGATCCCATCGCTAAATAAAAATGATCGCCAAACGGATTCATTTTTACCCTGTCTTACAATATTTGTAAATTAAAGAAAAAATAATAGAAATTCTTTAACATTATTCTACAAAGTAAAAAAAAAAATATTCTACATTCTCACTGGCTTTCAAATGGAACAATTCAAATAATTAATAAAGATTAAAATGAAATCTGCTATGCATATTTCAATGTACCATGTTAGAACATCATTTCTTGAACGGCCAAGCACCACGTGCTCGTGCAAGATAAATTATATTTTTACTCATTTTGATTTTTTCATTGAATGAATCACTTTAGTATTGCAAGCGATCCAAAAACACTTTATCTCGCATTGATTGTTTAAAAAATATCGTATTTCCTATTTATTTTTATTTCATATAATCACGTGCTCAAAATGACATTTTCATAGGTGTTATCTGCTCTAGTCATTAACCTAATATATTTTTAACCAGAGCTTTTGTAAAGATGATGGCAACGAGCTATTAAAAGCTGATTTTTTGAGAGGCTCATCCAGAGAATAAAATTTTTATTTTTCGCCAACGGATTGTTATTGACTCTCATTCCCAAAATAATATCATGCTCTGACATGATAATAACAGCTTTTATGGATGAAGAAATATATCGAAATTCCCATGGATTAATAAAATAAAGCTATGATAACGAATTTCAGAGATGTTCATATTAAAAGAAGTTGCTGCTGGAACTTAAATTCATCAAATTTAAATATGGTCTTTAGAACAACTGTATAATTTGCCGATGCCTGAAATGCAGAAAAAAAATGTAGTTACAAAACTGAATATGACTGAAATATTCTATCTCTTAATATCAATGCTACAGTTTAAATTAAATATTTTATTCCAATACACATGAACCTGCTTTTGTTACCAATAAAAACAAGATAAAATTCTCTTCTGATGGTTTTTAAATCAAAATCATATGAAGTTAGGCATTAAGTAAATTAAAATAACATTTTATTCTTCAATCTAATGAGTGGTAAAGAACTGTGTTGAATTTTCAACAATGCTAAGGAATTATTGAAGGCATTAAAAATTTTTTGTTCAGAAGTAAGATATCTCATGTGCATGAGAAGGTTAATGCAGAGTTCAATAATATTTAAAAAAAACAATAGGAATATACTTGTTTTATTGGAATGTTTATGTTCTATTAAAAATACTTTTATCAAGGCTATTAAGAAATTAATGATTTTTTTAGTCCAAACTTTTTTTAGACAACTTTTTCCAGAAAATAATTTTTTCATATACAGGTTGAAAAAGTATATATTTATGTTTTTTCATTTGTATGAGTTTGATAATGTTCATTTAAGTGGTCTTTACGGGAAAATGTTTTTTTGCAAATATCACAAGTAAAAGGAGTTTCGCATGCATGAGACCGTCTATGCTCTTTTAAATTATCTCTCCGAGAAAACTCTTTATCGCATAAATCGCAAGAATATGACTTTATATTTGTATGCGTAAGATAATGCCTTTTTAAAGGACTTTTCAGAGAAAATTTTTTCCCACATATGGGACAAGAATATGATTTTTCATTTGTATGCGTTTGATAATGCTGATTTAAATTACATTTATAAGTAAACGTTTTATTGCATACTTCACAAGAATAACGTCTTTCATTGGTATGAATTAAATAATGCCTATCTAAATGGCTTTTGGTAGCAAATACCTTACCACAGATGTTGCATGTGAAACATTTGTTGTCCATAAACTGTAAAATTTGGGCATCTGTATTAACGCCAAAGGCTATAAGAGACAACTTATCAACCGTTCGTTTTTTCTTAGTCTTAGAAAGAGTCTCTTCCTTTTTATGTGTTCCATAATGCCTATTTAAATTAGATTTTTGAGAAAATTTTCTATTGCATACATTACAAGAGAAAGGTTTTTCATAAGTATGAGTGCGAAAATGATCTTCTAAGTTGCATTTTTGAGAAAATACTTTGTTGCATACCCCACAAAAATAGGGTTTTTCATTTGTATGCGTACGAAAATGTCTCTTTAGAGCAAATGTTTGAGAGAATTCTTTACTGCACACATCACAAGAATACGGTTTTTCATTAGTATGAGTTCGATAATGCTGATTTAAATTACTCTTCTGAGAAAACTTTTTATTGCATACTTCACAAGTATAAGGTTTTTCATTTGTATGAGTAAGATAATGCCTATCTAAGTGACTTTTGCCAGCAAAAACTTTGCTGCAGATATCACATGTGAAACACTTGTTGTCTACATACTGTGGAATTTGGATATTTGTAAGAGTTTCTGTTTGGACTTCAAGTGCTTCACAAGATAATTCATCAACAAGATCTCCATTAGTCTTCTTAGACTTTTTCATCATCTACGTTCCAAAAAGATTAATTTCTCAAAAAGAGCAGCAATTATATTATTGATAATTTTCCACTAGATTCTGTTTTTCATCTGTATAGAAATGGCTTCGTCTTTTTATTGAGCCTAGTCATTTGTAGATGTAATCTGAAAAAAAAATAAATCTTTATCTATTATCTTGCATCGCCATACATTCTATCATACTAGAGAAATGAAGTATTCAATTGACAAAGAGAATTTCGGTTTATATTTGAAAATCAAAAAAATAAATTTTGAAACCATTAAATTCATGCAATTATTGGCAAACTAAATATCAAAATCGATTAACTTACCAAATGAAAAAAAAAAAAACCGAATGTGTGTTCATTGATGAATTTAGACATTCTGCAGTCAATGTCAAAGGACGAAATAAGGCACGTCCTTTAATGACTAGTCAATTTACTTTCACGTTTCTTTATTTAATCAATACACTAACGATCTTCTTTTATTTTTTTTATCCGAGTTACTTTATAAAAATATATATTTTCATTTATTTATTTTCTAAACATGTACATAACAGAAAAAAATGAATTAGTAATAAATTTTTTGAAATATAAGCATTTAATTAGTAAATAAAGAATTTAATTATTATAAAATATTATACAAATAATTAATTTAAAAGAAATATAACATTAAAAATTATTATAGTGCAAGACGTCAAGTAAAATAATAATTAATTATTCTACTGGAGAGATCAAGCACAGAAGTGCAGTATAAAGTGACTAATTCACGAATAATTAACATTCCAATATATTATAAAAAATAATCATTTACTTTAATTAGTGATGTTAATAGTTTAAAATTTTCTCAAACGGAAACCTTAATATTTAGAAATCCAAAAAATTGCTAAGCATTATTATTACTTTAACATTTAGGAAAATAATATTTTTAAATCGATTGGCCTGTAGTTCTTCCTTAAATGACTAGCCAATTTATTTACTTACTTTTAATTTAATCAATACATTTATTATCTGCGTCTTTTATTTTCTTTTATTTAAGTTACTTTACAAAAATACATATTTTTTCATTTATTTATTCCTTTAAATATGTATATAACATAAAAAATCAGTAAGTAATAAAATTCTTGAATTTTAACCATATAATTAGTTAATAAAGAATTTATTCATAAAAAATTATTATAAAAATAATACATTTCAAAGAAATATAGCTTTAAAAATTATTATTTTGCAAGATCTGTGGAATAAAATAATAACTAATTATTCTGTTGGAGAGATCAAGCAAAGTGCAATATAAAGTGACTATTTCATGAATAATTAACATTCCAAGATATTATAAAAATTACTCACTTACTATAATTAATGATTTTAATAATTCAAAATGTTCTCAAACTCTAATCTTAATATTTATTAATCCAAAAAATACTTATTATTATTATTATATAAATAGGGTAAATTTTTAAACCAATCCAAACTATCCTATAAAAAATTCAACGAACCTAGGCAGCTACCTAATCGGAAATTAAAGTGTAATCCACATTAATCCTAATCGGAATAATGTGAATTATACTTTAATAATATTTAAAACATATGGACAAAAATGATTTAAACTATATAAATGAAATAGTTAAAATATCTTAAGAGCCCACTTTCTCCTTAATTTACTTTTCCTTATAAAAGATACAGAGAAAGTATTGTAATCATCAAAAAAATTCGAACAGATTTCGAAGAAAATCCTCATTGCAAACTTTCTCGAGATCAAAAAACCCTTTAGCAATATGCTTACCTGTGATAGTTCAAAAACTCTTTCAGCTAGACGGATAGAATTTGGTATATAAACGTTAGATCACATCTGTAGACTTTTAACGAATTTTCAATGGAATCTAATCTGAGGAAATATGTTTGCCGAACAGACGATAACTATTAGACGAAAAGAACTAGATACATGAAATTTTTATGCATATTTAAGATCTGAAATGTAGATTCTCATCAAATTTTGAACCAAATCTGCCATTGGGGTGCCAAAAATCTGTCCCAATGTAACCCACTTTTCGGGTCACAATGGGTCAATATCAGGACAAATAGTCAGACTTTTTACAGAAGAAAAAAATTCCTTTTTGATAACCACCTAAACTATGTCGTAAAAACTTCTTAACGCCTAAGCCGTAACTTTCAAAGATAATTAAAATTTCTTTTTCTGAATCCAGACTTGCAAAGTAATGGCAAAAAAAATTTCAATTGTTGTTTTAGAAATATTAGATGTAATTTAGAAAGCGCCAAAACCTGAAATCCAAACTGAGACACTGAGACAAAATTTTATCTATATTATTCAAACTGCTTTGGATATTGTTGATTTGGTAATTGCTTTGATTCACTGTTAGTTTCAAAATTAACTTTTTTATTATCTTTTTCAAGGTGCATCAATGAAAATGTAATTATACAAAATTTAACTTTCTTATTTACTTGATGTAAAGAAATTACAGGTCAGAATCTTTAATTTTTAAAAACACGTCTTTTAAATTTAAATGTCAATGAAATTTTATTATAAATTAATACAAAATGACTGTAAAAAATGACTAATACGAATGACTATTGTAAACAGCTTATTAATATTTACTTTATTAAGTTCACTGAACTATTTCTATTTATAAGAACAACCCACACAATAACTGAAGATAGTTAGTTGGAAGTCAAAGCAAAAGTATTATCCCAAATTGAAAAAAATAAATGGAATATTTCCGAAAATCACCAAATTAAGACAAATGCATATTCAAACTCATTACACAATCTTTGTTTCAACAGATTTAATTTTTAAAAATGCAGCAACTGTTTTAATCAAGTAGTATTTCTTAAAAGATTCTTTTTCTTGAATAAAAGTAATAAATTACTTCAACTAGCAACTTAATTCTTAAAATTGTGTAACATTTCAACACCAAATATATGTTACATGTGATCAGAGATTATAGAAGAACATTTCAACAAAGAGCAAAGAAAATTGAAACAATGATAATGAAAGATCTAAAGCATTAATATTTTTAAATAAAATTATTTACAAAATCACACTTGGTAATCTTATAAAGCTTTAAAAAGTGATGAAATATAATATAGCAGTTTTGTGTGTGTGTGTTTAAAGTAAAGCAAGTAGAATATCTTCAAATAATAATCAGTTAATGTTAGACTTTAAAATAGAATGATGTCTTTTTTTTTACAAACATGATTAATTTAGAGATGCAGATTTTTTTCTATGGTTAAAATAATTTGTCCAAAATAGAACATAGATGCCTAACTATTTATGGTGCTTTCATATCTATATATTTACTTCTTACATGAAAAAATAAATGTAAAAATTCTTTTAATTATATAAATTATTATTATTAAAAAATAATAAATGAAATAAATGTTTTACAAATGTTAAACCAATTTGCTAATTTTTCCTATCTTTTTTACTTTGATGTCAGTTTTATATAAAAATAAAGACATTAAGTAAAAATAAAAGAAGAAGAAAAGAGCTAATGAGAAAATATAATAACCACTAACCAATTAAAAGAATAAAAATTCTTTTAATTGGTTAGTGAATTTAGTTGGTTGGAAAAAGAAAAAAAAAATATTCTTTATAAATTACATCATAGTTATTTTGGATTGTTTGTCAAAGAGAAGGAACAAGATATATTTAATAATAGAGCATATATAAAAAAATTGTAGTGAAAATAAATTTTAGGCTTTAAATAAAAATATATAACTTAATAATTTTTTTAAATATATATATTGCACCAATACTGAGTAACAAGAGCATTCTTAACAAGAGTATTCTTAAGAATAACAATGCATTTCTTGACAATAGTTCAAATTATAAAATCTTCATGTCAGGACAAAATTACTAAAATAAACAGATTTCAGGCCAGTTCTCAACTATAAACAAAAGTAAAGTTTCTATTTTTTTAAAGAATTGAATAATTAAAACATTTACTAAATAAATAAAATCAGAATGAATTCTAGATCAGATAGATTTAGAAATCAGTCTAAAGTCTAGCATATTAACAAAATGTTATTAAAAATGCAACAAATGCATTAAAATTTAACATAAACGATAATCTTCAATATTCTCAGAATAAAAAATTTTCCATCAAAAACGAGAATAAAACATAAGATTGAATATTACTTTCAATAGCAACACCATTTTATTGAGTCACAAAATTGAATCTGATATTAAATATAACAAAGTCATAGTAAAATAAAAATTTTCTTTTTAAAAGAAAAATAATGGTAATATTCTAATGCAGAAAAAAAATCAAAAAATAAAGTAAATGAGTTTTATGTTGGGTTACTTGTGGCATATGTACAATCCAATTAAGATTAGATTGCAACATGTTAAATATTATGCATCTGCAAAAGATTAAATTAATTAATTAAAAAATGTTTATTAAATTTGGAAACTATTATTTAAGCAAAAGCTTTATCATAATAACTCTAAACATAAAAACTCCCCCAATCTTCAATATTTTATAAACATAATTAGTGTAAAATATATATGAAGGCATTAAAAATGATAACAAATCTAATGATGACAATATACATTTGTAATAATGAATCATTAAGTAGAATTAAAAATCTTATTAATTAAAAATGATAATTTATAGTAAAGTTGTAAATTCCATAAAACATGGAGAGAAAGTTAATAAAGTTGATATTCCAGGCTAATATTATCTACAATATGATAAATACTTCAAAAAAGTAATTTAAGAATATACACCTGTGTGACTGGTATTAACAGAATAAAAGGGTAATTTTAGAAATCATTTTTACAGATTTTAAAGGGACTCTAGTGCATACTTGGGTGCCCCTTCCATTGGTGTCAAATTTCAGCGATGAAGTACTACTTCTGGCTACCCCTAATGTTTTTTTCCTTTTGTTACTGTTGGATCTCTCTTATAAGTTGTTACTCCCCTTGGTGTGGAAAAAATCACCCCCCCCCCAAAAAAAAAAATTCAAAGAGCACCCAATCGTAAAGTTTTATCTTTAAAAGTTTTGAGTCTCATAAAAAAGCATACTCATAGTAAAGTATTCAATTCAGCTGAAATTTTAATTTATATCTTATAAATCTAGCAAATAGGACAAAGATTATTTATTTATAGTGTTAATGAAACATTTAAGCGAAAGAATACGAAGTAAATTTTTTTAAAAAAATTTAAGAGATATTTCTCGCATGTGATGTCAATTAAAAAATAAACGCAATCTAAGATAAAGTTTAAAAACTAAAATAAATAGAACAAACAAGATAAAATAAAATAATTTACCTTTTTTTATTGGCTGAATGTTTGCATTGAGCAATATAATAAATTTGTATTTTTTAAATGAAACATAAATTATTAATTTTGAAAAAATATCTTTTCAATTGCAAGGCTGTGTTGCACTTCAGAGGCTTGTGCTTGCTTTCTAACGCTTAATCTTTCATTGAGGAAATAATGTAGACACAAATGTAAACGTTTTTACGATCACAATAAGTGTCAGTCAGATGTATTTGTTTACATCTTCTATGCGAACTCGTTCATTTAAATCTGCGTGACTACTCAAAGAGTGGCAGGATTCGGATCTTTAAAACTAAAATAAATCAAGATTTGTTAAAATAAATTTATCTTCTATAAATATATATATAATTTATAAATAATAATAAAAAATTTACTTGTGTTTTTCTATAAGTTCCAAGAACTGCCATACACAGATGAACGACATTAACAGGAATTTGTTCATGTTATTTTAAAATATATTTCTGAAGTCAGTCACATTATTGTAATACTATTTCCGTCAACAAACGGTGAGATTGAATAATATAAATAAAGAGAGTATATCTAGTTCCGACTCAAAAGAAGAAAAATACTTCAGATATATGAAATGAAAACAAGGATTTCAAAAAATCTCAACAGAAAACGAGAATTTTACATAGAATCAAACGTATATCATGGAGAAAACTATACTTTTTTTAATCAACGGAGTTATGCACAGAAAACAAACGCAATTTAACATTCGCAAATACCACTTTCTTAAAACTCTTTGATGTTTTCTTTCGAGAAAACGAGCCAAAGGTAGCTTTCTTTTGCAACGTATTTAGAAATTGTTGTCGTAAAAAAAAGGCTTTCAAAAAAAAAAACAGCTTGAAATCTAAAAATGGTATATTAAAAGGATTACACAAAATTTTGGTAGCAACTCGAAAATTATGAGGAAGGGTTTATCAATAATATACGACTGCCAAGAGTTAAAGTAAAGGAGGGGTTGACAATCGGTTGAAATAGGGGAAGAAATGAATGAAAAAAAAAAACAGAAAGAAAGAAAAGATTTTTTAAAAGGAAAGACGGAAGAGAACTGGAAATAGATACATAAATGCCACTTTTGAGATACCCTAGTGGCACACAAATATTGCACAATATTTATCAATATTAGCAATATTGCATAATATTGTGGAATATTGTTTAATATCATATAATATCGCACAATACTGTAAAATATAATCCAACAGGATGTTCTACCTGGGCAATAAAGCCAGTGGCAGCCAGTCTGTATTTGAAAAATGTGAGAAAAAAGAAAGCGAAATAGAAACCACGAAATAACAGACGAAAGAAAGGAAAAGAAAAAAAAATGGAGAAAAACAAATTTAGCTTCAGATTGAAGAAACAGTTGGTTGAGAAGAAACCTCGCATTCTTGTCGTGACATCGTCAACTTCAATGAAAGAAAAATTATCACTTTCCGCCCATTACTTAGCAAATTCTCATTGAAGGCAAATCACTCTTCAACTTCAATCAGCATTTTTTTCTCCTCTTGCATTCTAATTTCATTTTCCACATTATTTTTTTAATCATTTCTCAAAGCAAATATATAAACAAGATCAAAAATGGGAAAGCAAAAATATAAAATAAAAAATGGAAATGGAAATTAGATAACTCGTCTATTTTTCAAAATCAATGCGTAAAGGTCCGGAACATCCGACCAACGTAACTACAAAGACTACAGATAGATACGTGAATATTTTTTGTGATATTTCCACTCCCTCCGATAAGTGTAATTGACTAAATTCTCTTTCGCGCATGTGCTTTATTCATTATAGATCGACCCTTGTTAAGAGGGATTTGTTAAACAGACAACCAAAAAAACTTTCAACGGATGCCTAAATATATATTTGCTCAATAGCCAAGGGCTGACTAAGGCAGGGGCAAACGGGGCAATTGCCCCGGGCTCCCACATACGTGGAAGGTCCTAAATCGAACAGGAATTTTATTTTACGTTTCCTTTTTTAATAAATGTTCTTAATTACTAAAGTAATGAAGGGGAGGTGGCCCAAAGAAGTTTTTGACCCGGGCCTCAACTAGGCTAAATCGGGCCCTGTCAATAGCCATTAGGTGAGACAAGTCCTCTTTTGAGCATCAACCGATATTTTTGTCAGTGGGAATTTTGAAGGACTAAGAAAATTTTCTTGTATTTAAAAGAGAAATATGAGCGTTTCATGATTATTCACACTCGAATGATCTTTTGAATGAAAATATTAAAATTGCAGTTCTTTACTCTGAAAGGACAGGTTATCACTGGATAAATTTCAAAAAAATATGACTAAAAATAGATAGGAAGAAAACAGGCACTGAAACTAAGAGTCAAAGATAAACAAATTATTATTCTAGTTCGAACAATCAAAATAATAGCTATTTGCTTTATCTCTCCGTGGAAGGAGAATCTAGATTCAAAATAATATTTGAAGACAAATGTGAGATTGAATATGCTCAAAAACAGACGAGATGAGCTTTATAAAAAAACCAATATATTATTGTTATATTAACATTCAGCTTGAAAGCAAAAGTAGGGCTATTTGGGGACTTAATTCTGCGCATTAAATATGGAAAAATAAAATATTGCCTAAAGAAAATTCGAACCCATTATCCTTTGGCTTGCTTTCAAAACTATGAAAGAGCAAAATGCATGCAAAGTGAAATTCGTATACAGGTTACAACTCGATTAGCGACTAATTAGAGACAGTATAGAAAAGAAAGAATGACAAAAAATTTGTTGATAATAATTATTAAACTTTATTAAATTCTTGACGACAGAATTATCATACACATTAATATCAGACAAAAGCACAAATGATAGGAATTAATTGAATTAAAAAGGGACTATGTTTTTTATTCTATTTATTTATCTTTATGAAATAGCATCTGGAAACCAGGTACTACATCCTGTAGCATAATATTGTACAATACAGTGCGATATTATATAATATTAAACACTATTCCACAATATTAAACAGAATTGGGAATATTTATAAATATTGTTCAATATTTGTGTGCTACTAGGGAATAAGCATATGAAGATCGTTCAAAGTGGAACTCGGAATAAGTTATTTTCTATGTTATATTGATGAAGATATGTAAAAAAAATGACAAGAACAATATTTTAAGGGGGAAAGATGAAGGTATCAAAGTGGTTGAAATTTATTTGGGATATTTCAAACTTGTCAATTTGTAATATTTTAACCCATTACTATCTAAGTCAAGGGGAAGGGATATCAGTTACATTGTTAATCTGATATTTAGTCCTAGGACCGAACTTGTAACGTTTGGGTTTGTAGCCGAGTAACATTAACTAGAATACGAAAGTAATTACTTGTCTACCATAAAAGTTATCTGGCTAATGAAGCTTTCACCTCATACTCTCCCACCAGTCTGTGTGTGTGTGTTGGTGGGGATATTGACTGTTGTATTTTTATGTGTCTCACGACTTTTGTTGCCGATAGAAGGCGCCATAACAGATGTGCGAAGATGCGTGCGAAGGCTGCTTTTCAAGGTCGCCAGGTCACCATTGCGGCAGATACGGATTGAATTAGGACAGAACTCGCAACGTTCTGGTTTATTGCCGAATAAAATGACCAAAATAAAAATAATTACTTGTGTACCGTATTATCTGGCTTATGAAACTTTCGCCACAAGATACAGTTCTTAACAGTTATTCAGGTCCTTATAAAGGTAATTAATTTTTCCAATCAACTGACATTTTTATGAATTGCTTATGACAAACTGAATTGATTTTTACAATTCCTTTTACTTTGTTTCCAAAATGTAGCAAGAAGTTTCGAATGCCGAAAGAAGTTCGAAATGTCGAAAGAAGAAAATACTGTTATAAGATTTGATGCAAGAATCCTACTTCAAGAATTAAAATCATTCTCTTTCTTCAGATTTTTTTAAGGCCTCAGTTCATCTTTAAGCTGTTGACATAGAAGCTCAGGCTCAAAATAAAAGATTAAATAAGTATCAATGTGGTTTAAACTTGAATTCTAGCTAATCTATTTAGTTTCCGAGATGAAATGACAGTCAATATTGAAAAAGAAATACGTTAAAATGTGGGAATCACCATTGAAATCAATGCCAAATCAAACAGATTAAATTTAACAGACTGTTGAGATGCTAGCTTATCATAATAAGAGGAAATTTAAGAACAAATGATTTTTCATTTGACTGAGCGAATTAACTCAAAGAATTTAACAGCTGCATACATTTTGCTGACAAAAAATATTTCTCTATACTATCTAATTTATTTTAGAGAGAATAAGATGGTCAATTATGATAATCACAAAAACTAAAATCAATTTCTTATCAAAAAGAAAATATCATACACAACCAATGACTATCGAATGAGGGAAAGAGTTAATTTTAAACTAATATATAATCAAAATTATAAGCTATAAAATTCCTTTTCTAACATTTTTCTAATGTTAAATTTAATATTGCAGTCATCTTTTGAACTACTTACAGCATAACAAGTATATGTACAGTAACATAATTCTCATATAATCAGATGGTAACAATTATTATAAGGAATAAATTAATGCCAGAAACTAGAATTATATTAAATATAAGCATTCTATTGAATGCCAATTCACAGGTCAATAAATGGTTATTTTTAAATTAATGTCTTAATTTTTCGAAAAATTAGACTAAACAACACTAAAAAAAATTTTTTTTTCATAGGTTAACAGTAATTTTTTCAAGAATGATTCAAAAGCTAATTAATTATTGCAAATGGTGATTGCTAAATTGATTAAATTTTAAAATCTACAATATTTTCATTCAAACAGCAATGGTGACGTTAATTTTTTTTTCTTACAAGGGGAAATCCATTTTTAATTTTAAAAAAGTTTCAATTAAAGGCCATATAATTTTTATGCAGAACTTTTTAAAGCTCTAGAATATTTAGAAGCAAAATTTAAAAACCAATTCCAAAATCTATCAAATAGTTTAGATTTCTACAGGATCCAAAGTATTTATAAATATCGATTTTATTTTTACAGATTAAAATGAGAGTACTGCTTATACCAGACAATTTTATCAATGAATTAATAAAAATGAATTAATAAAAAAAATCTACCGAATATTAAAAAAGATGAACTTTATTTTTCTATTAGCAAACGATATTTTAAATTAATGATAGAAAATTTAATTCAATATTTCAAGTATAATTAATATGATATGATGTGGGTGTAAAACGATTTAAAGTCTATTCCTTCAAAAAGAGTGGCATCGGTAAAGATAAAGTAATATTTTCAGATTGAGTATTCTATTGTCATTATGCACATGCTGCTAGTAATAAGATATCCTATTTAATCGCAGGAAAATTCTATGTAGTTCTTTTGTCTGAGGAAAAAAAAGATCAAAGTGAAATATTAATAATAATGTCAAAACATAATTTCTTGAATGGCCAATTATTGACAACGTTGTATTTAATTGAAAAATCAAATCTACTTTTAAAAAGATTTTTATTAATGTTTGAAGAAAGCATCTCAGCAAAAAAAGTGGTAGATTTTGTAAATCAAACAATTCAAACTATTTTTTAAAAAGATTTTTATTCAAGTTTGATGAAAGCTTTCATAAGGTTAAAAAAGCTGAAAAAATAATCTTAACAAAAAGTGGCAAATTGGATAGTTAAAAAGTTTTTATTTCGAAATTGCAGACATTTAGCAATATTTTTGAGTTTCTATAGCCTATTTTTGAGAGATTTAAATTTTAAATTTCACTTCCTTGCCCATGCATTTTTGTTGACGCCTAAAACCTAATCTCATTGAATCCTTATTGAAGCACCACGTTCTCGTGCAAGTTAAATTATATTTTATTCATTTTAATTGTTTCATGAGTCACTTTAGTATTGCAAACGATCCAAAAAACTTTGCCCCGCATTTAATGCTTTAAAAAATATCGCATTTCCAATTTATTTCATATTATATAATCACTTGCTCAAAATGACATTTTTCTAGATTTTATTTGCTGTAGTAATTAATTGTTTTTTTTAATCAGAGCTTTTGTAAATGTAATGGCAGCACGTTATTAAAAGCTGATTTTTTGAGATGCTCATGCAGATAATATTTTTTTTTTAATTTTTGCATGCGCATTTTTATTGACGCAAAAAAAAAAAAAAAAAAAAAAAAAAACTCATCCCCAAGACATCAGGTTCTTGCAAGATAATAAAATGTTTACTGGGTTCGGCCGGGATTTGAACCCGGGACCTCTCGCACCCTAAGCGAGAATCATACCCCTAGACCACCGAACCACACTCCCGTAAGGTTTATTTAAGAATGTGAAAATCATCGATAAATCTAAGAATGTAATTTAGAAAGTGTTTTTTTTTGTTGTGTGTGGGGGGGGGGGGTAGAGGAAATAGAATTATCTTAAAAAATAGTTATTTAGATTTTAAAAGAAGAAAAACATTTTATAAAACTTATTTTAATATCGATTTTAAGATTCTAGGAATAAAAAAGGATAGCCACGTCTTTTATTTTTATTGGGCGAAATTAACCCTTCAAGCGGCTGGAACGTAGAAAGTCGCTCCAAGGT
>JAOUZG010007703.1:6548-20556 GCA_026289955.1 Argiope argentata | reverse complement strand
TTTCCACATTCCATATTATATATAATATATTTCATATTACTTTCCACATTCCATATTATATATAATATTTTTCATATTACTTTCCACGTTCCATATTATATATAATATATTCCATATTACAAAAGTAATATATTCCGTATTACTTTTGATTGGAAAACTGTGTGGAGAGTTGTGGCTGAAAATCTTCAAATAAACACATATTGTCTTCTTAATTTCGTTTTATTCCAGCTCTAGTAGTACGCTGCGCAGAACACAACAGCCGTAGCTTTGCATTGAGAGAGAATGTAGGAATGTAGAAAAAAAGGGCCGAAACATTTATCTCGTCTTATATACTATGATATTCTTCTAAATTACACACATGTAGATTGTTGGCATTAATTCTGATACATTTTACCTTGACAAGAGAAACAGAATTATTTTAAAGTAATTATTTGATATAAGTGATTTATTACTCATCGAAGGAATCCTCCAAAAGAATATTTACATCAGAGATATATTATCCATCCACTGGGCACGTGGACTCAATTGCACTCAACTGTGCATCTACTTTATAATATTTTATTTGATATATTAATGGATCAGGAAGTTACTATGAGCTAAATTAAGACAAAACTTTGGGAATTTATTACATTTTAAATTTAGAGCTTAAAATATTGAACACGCACACACACTCAATGGGCCGTTAATACAAATAAGATAAAATGTTTCACAACTTGGTGAAATCTATGGTACAACAATTTCTGGTAATCCGTTGCTTAAGAACGACTCAGTAGTTATTATTGTAATTAAAATCTTTTGATCATTTCAGATAGAATTTATATCTCGCTTAACATCTAGGAGGGAGTTTCTTTTAGTTTAGTTATAATAACGTCCCGTTGTAAAGTAACACAAGAACTCTGTTGGGACGGACCTTTCAATGCTGAACTGTGTTCAAATGACGAGGACGACACCTGAGCTGGCAACCAAATGCACTCCCACTGGTGGAGTTGCGCTGACGGATTTAACGAGCAAATGCAATAGACATCCTTATACAAGGATTCTTCAATGGGATCGGGGCTCAAACCTGAAATCCTACGTCACACACGCCGAGACCTTACCACCAATCCATCACGACCCACTATTTAAAAGGAAAAAAGCCCTGAAAAACCTACTCCTTTAAACAGGACTACAGTGTATACTGAAAATATTATGACAAAGGTAACTATTTTTTTTGCTAGGATGGGATTTAAAAATGAAATTAAAGGAAAAAAAGATACGATTTAATTTAGTATCTAATATTTAAATAAAATGATTTAAAAAAATTCTTAAAGAAGTAGATATTAAGCATTTGATTTATAGCTTCTAGAATAGAACAAGTCAAACATAAATTAATATCCAAAAGGAAAAATTCAAATGTTGCTCTAAATAGAAGTCAGAAATCTGTTATTCTTGAACGAAAATATTAGGTATAAGTATCGGATGTAAAACATTTAACTTTGTGCATCTCTAAATTCCTTGCCGCTAAGGGATGATGATGTTTATGCCTTATTAAAATACTTAATAACTAAATTACTAAATTTAATAAATAATTATTTTTTTAATTTAATTAATAAATTATAAATTCCTTTAATAATAAAATATTTAATACTTTTTTCTCTCTAATATTTTATCTCCGACTTTTTCCTTTCTGAATTTTCTTTACCGCATTTAGTTTTGTAATCATTGAAAAAAAACGTTTAAAACAAGTTAAGTTTATTTTTTATGATACTAATTTTGTGCCATAATTGCTAACAAATTTTCTTTATTGCTTGCATTACTGAACGTCATGGCATGTTATTGATATAACTTGCAACGAAATAAAATTTTACCTATCTAACATTGACTATTTAAAAAAAGACTTAAGTAGTTTGGCTGTTTATAAGAATTGAATCGATATTCCTTTTTCAATGTCTAATATTAGTTCGCACTCTTCCTATATATATTTATATATCTTGTTCAAATTTTCAGTCGTCAATAAAATACGTTTTGTTCATCCACTCAAGTTCAAACAAATTTTTTTAAACTCGTAGTAGATGACATTTGATGTTAATACAGTTTTTTCAAATATTAATTAATTCATTACATTTCATTAATTTCTAATACTTTAAATAGAGTTTTTGCAGTTTGTATCGAAAATTGAAATCAACAAGCAATAGTTCGATCGGTAAAATGCGAGGATTTCAGTATTTTTCACTTGAAGATGAAGAATGCGAGTTCAATTCTCGCAAAACCCAATCATTTTTGATCAATTATATATATTAATTATTTAATAAAGAGTAACAAAAATAAAAATTTTTTTTGTTGACCTAAGGTGGTGTTTTTTTATATTACTTGTTTCCTAAAATATTTTCTAGTATTTCAGGAATGTTTTCAAAAAACTAGGGGCTTATTAAAAAATGAGTTTGAATATTTTTATCTTCTAATAGATATTTTTAAATAAAGTTATATGGGAGAAAGCAATTAAAAATGAATAGCAGCTTTTTATATAAGATATATCATCCTCATTTGAATTCGAGCTGCTTGTATTTTGAAATAGTTTGTTATATAACTACCAACGTACCTCTTGACAAATTGAAATATGAGGAATTTTAGGAAAGGAATGAAAAAATAATAATGATAACAACATTCTTAATGACGCATGCATGACGTCAGTCACGATTTAAATACGTCAGCAAGAATAAATACCCATCCTCTTTCAGAGCAGTGTATTGAATAGGTCAGCTGTCGAGTTTCTCAAACGTTTCCAAGAAGCTTAAATTCTGGCCTCCAGAAAACTGTTGCAACAGTTTTTAATATTAAAACGTATAAATACATACAAAAAGATGAATAATCATATAATTTTGACTTCACGAGGACGAATTTCATTTTCTTCTAATTATATTTGTTTGGGAATATTCATTAGCTATTTGAAACAGGATTTGGAATTCAAAATTCCTCAATATTAGCTTTGTCACGATCCAATTTTATGTGGTATTTCTTGATCAAATAAATTACTTGATCAAATGATTGCACACGGAAATAAAAAATTAAACTACCTTATGTGCTTCTTTCAAACATTTTCCTTCTGTCGGTGTTTACAAGAAAGTTGTTGCCGTTTTAATTGGTATTATTGTTTTGAATGAACCTGCATTGTTGTTTCTAATGGCATTTGCCATGGATAAGCATGTTTTTAAGTAGTGACAAATAGGGCCGAGAGTACGACTTAGCTACACATTCATCACATTTACTTGCACAGCCCTTTTTTACAGGCGGGTACATTCATTCACCTCACAGATAGTACACAGAAGAACAATCATGCCCTAACTGGGACTCGAAACCGGGACGAACACATAACAGGGAAGACTACTATCCTTAGGCCAGGAATTCGGTAAACCTGTGTTTAGCCGGTTTTAATATTATACATTTTTATTTAGTATCTAAAAAGTGATATATTTCATCGAGTTTACTTTACATTAGAAGTGAGTAAGAATTCAGCAGGTATTGTTGAATTTTAAAAGGAAGCATTTTGTTTAACAAACCAAATAACAGACAGGTATTTTTTTTAAAAAGGAATCTTATGGCTCATACGTGTCTTCTATTCGCCAAATGAAGGGAAGGAGACAATACTTGATTGAGGGATATTTTCAGATTCTCTTACTGAGGGCTCGACGCTTTGTTTGACGATATTAGCAAGCACTTAAAGACTTCTCATCATCTTATATAGATTAAAGAAGCTTTAAAAACTGTTATTTTGATCGATTCATTTCAATATTTCAAAACATTTCTAGCTTTATTGTTTGTATAAAATAATTGCATCGATCGTTATGTTTACGATATTTTAAAGGATATACGATTTATATATTGCTCATTTATCTCAAATGCCAAATCAAAACGGAAGAAAAGAATTGTAATTTAACCCAGAGAAATCAACGTAGTAACTCGGTTCAAAAGAGTAAGCGGTAAAAACCGTAACCGAAATCGATACGCAGTTTCTCCGCATCATTTTCACCGAATCGGCGCATTCCCCTGAAAACAATAAGTCTTGCATATTTTCTTATTTTTAACTGTATCCGGTTGCATCATTCAAGAGCTGAGAGTAAAACTGTTTCCACCCGAGATTCGGCGCTGGAGGTCAAACCAATCAAACTATTCCACGAAATGCTGCATTCCAAGGGCGAGGATCATGCAGGGCTCTGAACCTTTGTGCTGGAACATCCCGAACAGAACTCTTACTCGAAAAACACGTGGCAAATCCCAGCGAACCTCCTATTAAAGGACAACTTACCGATATAAAAAGAAGTCAACTCTGGAATTATCTATTTTAAGCGCTAATAACACAGCGAGAGACTTACGGACCAGGGAAGGTACATTTAACTTTTACAGAGCCTTCATTGTGTGTGTGGAAGAAACATAAAAAACTGTTGTGGACTTACCGGCTGTTGGCGTTTGGGTTGTCAGGTCGGAACTTTCGTTGCCCTGGAAAAAGAAGAGAAACCGATTAGGCTGACCACTTAGTCGAAGAAAAAAAAGTAAATAAATGTTATGTAGGAATTCCCATTTTCTATTCACTGTCCCCAACCCGGAAGTTGTTTTCCATTCAAGAAAACGCTGGGAAATTTGTCAAATTCACCTCACCAGTTCATGAATCAAACAGGAGATTTTGTGAATGAAAGTTCATAATAATACGCTTCAAAACATTCACGTTATGCTATGTCATAACTCAATAGTTGTTCGATAAGAAGTGATTTCATATAAATGCGTCCCATATAGATATTGAAGGCACTATGTCTTTCAGATATATACTTCATCGGACTTGCTAAATTGATAAGGCAATATTTTATACTTATTTAGACTATTGCCTGCAATCAGTAACAAACGTAAAAGTATTATGCAGCGAATATTATGACACCCATTTCTTAAAAGGATGGCCAATTTAGTTCCATATTTCAGTTCATGTTTAACATTTTAATAATTTATTCAATTACTGCTATTAGTTCACTCTTTATATTTATTTGTTTTGTTCAAATTTTCAGATGTTTTTTATTGCTTTTATTATATTTTTTGTATGTCTGTAAGTTTTTTTATTACTTGTATTATATTAATATTTTTTATTTTATTAACTTCTTAGATACGTAGTTGTTTTTATTTATCTGTTATGGTCGATTTATTTCATATTATTATTTTTATTTTATTCACTTAGTGGGCATGTAATTGTTTTTATTTATCTGTTATAAACGGGACAAACTGGCATTTAAATTTGAGCATAGTACTATTGAGTAAGAAGTTTAGTCATATAAATATTCTAATAACTAAGTGAACCTTGTATAAGAATAGAAACCTGATTAATTATATTCGATAAAGTGTTAATACTATCGCATTTTTCAATCATTCATAAAATTTGTAAAGTTATTTAGTTGGCAACTTTATAAAACTCTTTTTTAATCCACATTTCTAGGATTATCGACTTTAGGCAGCTGTCTAGTTAGAAATTCGCCTCTGCCTATATAGATGAGCTCAGAGAAATGTAAGAGGGACTTATTCACCAACATATTATTCGTATAAAAAATTGAGCAAGTAATTGATATTCTTGTAAAATGAAAATATTTCTTTGTAAATTAAAAAAAATTAAGGAATTTTTGAGATGAGAAAATGTTTATCACTTTTGTAGTTTGATATTAATTCAGAAGAATAAATTAAGCATATCCAAATCCAATTTAACGAAATAGCTATCCAACCCCAATTTAACGAAATAATACCAAAATAAATTTTAAATTTATGATAAATATATGATATGTTACTATTTGTCTTCCGTTTTAAAGATGCATACATCTACACTTTTATATAATGTACACAATGATATTTAAAACTGTAATTTCAATCCAAATCAATTTCCAAAGTTTTGTCTTAATTTGACCCATAATAACTCCCTTTTAGAGTGTTGTATTATTTATTGATTCATTCTACCTTTTCTATTCAATAAATCAAATGAAGTTTCATAAAGATAATGTATCATTGATGACTCCATGTGCCGAGTGGATGGTTAATAAATTAATGATGGAAGTAGATTCTTTTAGAGGATTCCTGCGTTTCTCTTGTCTGAAGGTCAACATAAGGTCAATACGTAAAATAATTCTTCTCGGAAATCTACAGGAGCGTGATTTATGAGAATATCATAGTATATAAGAACGGATATAAATGCTTCTTTCCTTTTTTCCGCTTTGTAAGCTTTCTTTTGCTGTTATGCTGCGCTTCGTGTCTCTTGAGATGGAATGAAAACAAAATTGAAAATTCAACATGTTTTCTCCCTGATGTTTGGCTATGATTCTGAAATGTGCTTTCAATCAAAATAAATATGGCTAGCGTTACATGTATACATATGTGCTTGTGTGTATTACTGATACTTCATCAAATCTAAATTTTAAAGCATTGCATAAAAATAAATGCATAACTATTTTGCTCTCCAAATAGGTGTTTCTTTAGTTTTATTTTTTTCCCATTACAGCAGTTTTTATGACATGTATCTTTCATACTGGAAAATTTAAATATAAGCACTGAATTGAAGAAATCAAATCCAAGCAAGATGGCACTGATAATTAGCAGGAGCTATTATTAGTAGCCTCGTTGACTTTCGCAAGAATGTGTTTGTTCCGAATGGAAAATTAGTTATCGAACTATCTAAAAATAGCAATAAATGATTAAACAAACAATTCTCAGCCATTTATGCTTGACCTACTATGACATGAGTATTCGAAAGCAATTGACCCAGGTTTTTTGTAGGCTGAGAAATAAAAACAATTTTAGAAAAATTGGTCCTATAAAACTGAACAGTTATTCTGAATTTTGTACTAACATATTACATTTAAAAGTAATGCAAAAAATAAACATCAGCGCATTTTTTTAGATTTCTCATTAGCCTTTGATAGTAATAATTAATGAAATATCATAATGAAATTGAGTTAAATATATAAAAGGAAAGGAAAAAAGTTATTTTTATAAAAAATTTTGTTTATTAAATGTCTGACCAATTCATAAGTTTTTTAAAAATGTAAATTTGAATTATCTAAATTAATATTTATTTTACGTCTCTGAAGTGAAGAAAAGGATTGAAGAAAATAAAAGATAAACTGAATAATTAACATACTTATCTAATTGTGCGAAAAAATTCGATTGCTATCTTATAAAAGTAAAGATAATAGTAATAATTTTGGAAGCGGACGCGCTACAGGACTCAGAAGTAGAAACTATTAAAAATAAAGTAATAATATTTAGATTAGATATTTATTTTAATTAACATCATTATCTAATTGTGTGAGAATTAAAATTCGATTGTTATTTCATAAAATGTAAAAATAATAGTAAAATAATAGTAAATAGTAAAGATAGTAAAAATAAAGATAATAGTATTAGAAACGGTAGTACTACAGTAATTAAAAAGTAAATTCAATTAAAAATAAAGTAATATCACAAATAGTATTATTTATGATCAATATATAGTTCTGAACTGACGAAACAGGTCAATATTAGTTGAAAAATTAAATTAGAAATTTTTTTATTATTTCAAAACCGCTGATTAATATAAGCAAATTTAAAAGGAAATTTATTCCAAGAAGTTTTTATTTTTAAATTAAATTAATTCTTTAATTCGATATTTAAAATATTTAATTTTAATTATTTAAAGCACTATTCTTTAATTTAGTAATATTTAAAGTATTCTTTATTTAGTATTTATTATTAAGTATTATTTAAAATATTCTTTTTAATATATACTCTCTAGTATTATTTAAATTTAATAGTTAATTAAAAAAACATTTTAAATTACTAATAACGGATCGTTCATATTTAATGAACTTAAACTTAATTAAATTAAGCAGAAATATTTTTTGATTTTCGGCTTTGAAAACTATTTTATTCATTATAATTCTTTTAAATTTTGTTAAAAGTTTGTGGAAGTTTTCCCTGAATGTTTAAAATGTTCTTCGTGCTCTTGTATCATTCTAACTCCTGAAACCAAAAGGAATTTTATTCCACTTTTTTTATTGTTGTTGCTCATTTTTTTTTCAGAATCTAACATTCCCACAAACAATGAATAACCTTCGTTCTGAATCAAATCCTAGTAGTCAGTAAATAATAATAATAACTTGGATGTATACAAATTGGAAAGAACGCGGCTTAATTGTTTGTATTGTAATCAAGAATACAAATAACAAACAGAAGGATCTATTTCTTTCCATAAACTTTCTTTTATAAAAGTGGTTCACTCCCACCCTCCCCCAAAAAATATTCTAATCTTTGGGCAAGGCTGTAAAACATAAAAAGTCTCATATTCCTTATTTTTAGAATCAAGAAATGAGACTTTTATGATTCTTATTGTAGTAAGTTTAGTTTAGTCTAGTTATATTAAATTCCCGTTGTAAAGCAAAGCTCTTATTACAGTAGAAAATCGAATGTGAGTTATGAAATCTTTATTTCGAAAGAATGAAACCGAAATTCGGCAAGAAAATACAATTATAGTAGCAAGATCAGATGCAAAATTTTATTCATATAAGTTATTACATTTATGAGCTATCGCATTTACATGCGTAAGACGAATTGCATTCAAAATTTGAGTTGGCTTTTCCTTTCAAATGCTAAATCTGTGCATCAGACTTCATATCTCCAGTTTTTTTTACACGGGATAAATTTCTTTCAAAATTTGAGGGCAAGTTATCGTGGGGACCGCAAACCTAATTTCACCCGTTTAGCCCTGGACATTTTTTGAATTTTCTTGTTCTCTTATAGACAACTATGATTCCATATATGTGTGTTTTTAGACTCAAATAGATCTAAAACGGAGCGATATGTCTGAGTTCTAAAGTTCAAATTTTTTGGGGATTACTATGGTTTCTATTTTTACATTTGTATACGAAAAAGTAAATATTTCTTTCCTTTTTCATATTCTCAAGGATATAAGTGTTTAAGGAGAAGCCTTCTTGTGAATCTGTCGAACTTCAAACATCTCTAGTTGACGAACTTATTCGTTGAAACAACTTGTTCTAGTAGAATCAACTTTAAAACACCAAATTATGGATTGCAATAAACAAAGATATGAGAAATCGAAACATACATTTTCTGCAAACTCGTTCACAGTATCATTAGAAATATGAGTATTTATAATGGAGATTTTAGATATAATAAAATAAAGATGATACAACAAAAACAGAAGAGTTTTGATACATGTTTAATTTATCATAATTATGCAGTTCTTTAAGAGAAAACAAAAAACAGTTTACACTTTCCAAACGTACAAATTAAAACTTTCAGTTTTAAAAAGAAAAATAAATGTATGCATTCGTTAAATCTGGCTCGGTTCTATGGAGAAGAAGCATTTTATGAAATAACAAAACTTTTCGCGCTTTCTAAAAAATAATTAAACTTGTTTTATTCCTTAATAATAACGTTAGTAAAGTACATATTTACTAAATCATTCTTACAATCTTTACAAGAAAGGATTCAATAACATAGTATACAGTTTTAACCGTAAAGAAAACTTTCATCCTCAAGTGAAAGTGGTGGAACCTAACCAAACTTTGAACGAACCAATTTAAACAATGTAATTACCCATAATTCTTGCTATTACTCGGAATGGAAGGTTACTCACCGCCGCCATCTTTATCCGGCAGAGAGCCATCGCCACGAGGGCGAGCATCGTCCGGCACGGGCCCATGTCTGGAGTGATATTGCAGCCTCCCGAGGACCAGCAGTCCAAGAAGCTAGGGGTCGACCAAGCGTGAAAGGGATGAGCGTCCAGCCGAGACGATATTCTCGAAGGACGGCCTTTAACGAGCACCCATCGGGAGTTATCATCTGCTGCTTCCCTCCAGAAGAAGAAAAAAAAAGCATCCTCCCCTCTTTCTGGCTTTTTTTCTTCTTCCACGTTTGGTTTATTTGTTTATTTTTGTTTATTTGATGTTATTTATTAATGTTTTGTTCGAGGGTTCGATTGCTAGAAACCGGAATTGTAGTTCGCCTTTTCAAAGTGTGGTCATGCCTTCGTAATTCGAATTGTAAAGTGTGGTGGTTTGTATGGGGACGGAGAGAGGCTGAAGATTAACAAAAAAAAATTGTTTTTATGAAGTATAAGTTCTTGATTGTCTGAGGATTTCTTCATATATTTGGAAATTTTTGAGATGTTTCAGGTCGGGAGTTTTTGCTAACCGATGATACTTATCACTTGCTTTAAAGTTGTTCTATAAAATTCATTATTCCTTCTTGTCCGCAACAATGAAGTCTTTGATGGAATTTTTTTTAAATTTCTTTCATTGTTATTTAGTAATTTTTGGAAAAGTATTTCTTCAACTAATTTAATATGAGACTCATGATATAATCTTTAGTTTCATACCATTCAAAGTGGTGTCAAAAGTAAAATTTGTATGAAATTTAATTACGTTTCTATTATGATCTTCCTCTAATGATTTCTTTTCATTAAAAATGCTGATAGTAGAATTATAAGTTTATTCAATTAATACAGGGCGGCCATAAAATAACTTTCCCTCTTTGGTGGCATCTGCAGCAAAAACTAATGAGGCAAACAAAACCATGTTTCATAAACAAATTGCAGAAAGCACGGAAAGATGAGTTCCACTGAAAAAAAAAATAGTATCAAAAGTTTCCAAAAGGGAAAATACTGGTTCTGTAGGAACTTAGTTATGAATAAATTCCTTCAATTCACTGAATTTTTTTATTAATTAATAATAAGGTTCCCTGGAATCTATGCAACATTTTCAATATTCTGACCTTCTCTACCTGCAATACGTTGCATACTGTGTATGAAGCTATCTACTGCTACGTCTAAACTATCAGTTGCGATGTTCATTACAGCCCGTCTTATGTTTTACAATAGCTACAATATTACGCTGTAAAGTGTCCAGTATTGACGTATTTGTCGTATTTGACCAGTAAAATACGACGAGGTAGGGTAGAACCTGTATAAAGCACATATCAACAGTCGCTCACAAACAACAGTCAAGAACACATCGATTAAGAATGAACTGATAATATGTTGTCTGCTCTTCTCTTTTTACAAGTAATATATAGCCATGCTTTCATGGATACACTAGGAATTTTACATAATCCATATCGATATGCAAATTTTCTTGTTAGTATGGAACAGTAGCGCCAGTATTTCACCTGTCGATAAGTTTTGATACTATTTTTTTTCTTTTGTGGAATTTATGCCTTTCCCAGTTTGTATATCATTCATTTATTTTAGTTGCAGATGCCGTCAAACCGGGATAGTTATTTTATGGCCACACTGTATAATGATATTTTTTCAAAAAGCATAGAAAAAAAATGAATTGTTTTGAAGAAAGAAAGTTGCTAAGAGAATCTAAAAGGCTCTGATTAAAATGAAACTTTTCCCAAAAAGTTTTGTTATAGAGCAAAATTTACTAAATACTTCTTTCTATTTGAAATCTAACAACATTAGACATTTATACCAGGAACATTAGTTTAACTACGAGTATTACTTATATAGACATTTTTCAAAAGTTTAATAATTTCACATTTTTTCCTTCATTTTCTCTGGTTTTAATTAAACCCAATTTCTTTAGATTTAAAATATCAAACTTCAATTCACCTTTAGACTTTCATTACAATTCTTGTCATTAATTTAAAAAGAATAATTTATTCTAGCATTCATTCTATTTATTCTAATTTAATTCTAACGTTCATTCTAATTGAATGAATTCTTCATAATTTAATTCTAACATTAATTCATCTAATTCAAATTTATTCTAACATTGTTAATGCCAGCTAAAAAATTTGACAGCAATTATAAAAAAAATATCGATTATAAAAATGCGTTAAAGGTCCTTGTACTGAGGTACTCGAACATTAAGTAATATGAAAATTAATCACAATAAAATAACTTACAGACATTAAAATAATTTCCTTGAAACATTATAAACCAGTTCATTTCTTTTACAACTTAATGAATTTTTTAAGAAAAATAATTTCAAAATTTTTAGCTCCTTTTTCTGTTTATATCAGCAAATTAATATCATAATTGAAATATGTAAATAAAAATTCCTTTCTCTAAATGTGAACTAATTTTGTATTCTTTTAATTGATTTATATTCGCTTCTACATATATCAATTAATAAATATAATGGAATTGAATAGAATATTATAGAATATAGATACAATTATCCATTAATAGAATATAATATATACAATTGAATATAATATAATTGAAGAGATGTGTAAAATACCATGATATAGCCATTTCTTATTTAATTTGTCTTATATTATTAATATTTCTTCTCCTCTCGTGCAACTCAAAAAATAAAAAGAATTCAATGAAGGTGCATTTTATTTTTGTTAGTTACAAACCAATAATCTCTTTTATATAATTCTTGCCTATACTTGACACAAGGGAATGCAAGTAACAACGGTTTCATTTTTTGCATTCCTTTCACCCATGGACATTTTTTTATAAATTCTCAGCATATGGTTTTGGATTGATCATTTCCATGCAACTCTTCTCACGGCACGATTCAGCTCTGAGCGTTAACTTTGAAAATCATTTAGCATGACCCTAATGAAAAGGTCGCGATTAAACCGTTGTTTTCTATCACTCTTGAATCCCACTGTTTTTTTATATGTGATTTTTTGAATACGCTTATATCATGGACTATTTCTTTTGCATTGAATCCAGAACACGCGGTCAACGTATGGAGCAGGGACCAAATTCAGGTGCCTCTAAGGAAATTGCAATTTTTAAAACTACAGTAACTCAAGGCAAAAAATATTCCTAAGAAAAAAGTAAAGTGAAAGAATATCCATTCATAAACATCATTCACTCTGGCTTAACAATCATCATTTTTTAATCTTGTTTTTTTTCTCAAATTCCAATGAACTATAAAAGAAAAGACAAGTTTAAAGGGAAAAAATATTTATTAAAAATACTGTAACATCATAATTAATTTTCCACAGAATCGCTTGGAAAATAAACTAAAGCGTTTGTTTATATGAATCGGCATTTTTGAAAGCACCCCACAGAATTTCAGATAACAGTTGCCATCATCGATGTAAGCATTAATAAAGGATGTGCTAAAATTAAAGCAATATTTAAATTTGCCACCATTCGTGCTATCAAATGTTAGCAACCTTATAATAAACCCTTCGACAGTTGATCACTTAGAATTAGCAAAAAAGGAGGAGTAACGATAGATTAAAGCAACATTTGAGTTAAAAAATACACTTTTTTTTTGCTTATATTGTTATATTTTTATTCAATCGTAAAGTACATAGTATAGGGTTGTATATGGAATAAAACATAAGACGAAGAGCCTCTAAGGTTTTGCTGCCACATACGCACTCTTTTGTCGAAATTTTACATGAACATTCTGTATAAATGTAGTTGGATCTCGTTGATGCATCGTTACATTGCTTCCATGAATGCACGCGCGTTTGTGGGCTTGGGAGAGCAGACATTTGACCCCAAATAATACTATAGAATAAAATCCAATGGTCTGAAATCATACGATCAAGGGGGCCAATTCTCAAATTTTAGAATTCTAGTAGTCAAACTTTCATTTTTAAAAATTATCTTCAACAATAAATACACATTGAGCTGCCATGTATTTCATTTTTCAATTTCAATTTTATACCTAAATTTCCAGCTATCAAATAATTTTTTAACCGAGTTTTCAACATTTTACAACACAAAGGGTAACGTATTAAAATATTGCGTTAATTTTGGGACATCCTTTATTACTCATTAGTCTGGGTCAATATTTTGACAACTCAGCACAAAAATTTCAGTATTTCAATCTATCGAAGCCCTGTTCGATCCTCACACGGGACAGCAGATTTTTAGAGTTTCGTTCCATTCGTTTCTCCATCTCTTCCACTTCCGCTAACTCTAAACCAAGGTAGTGAAACCGATAACGAATCATTACTACATTCTTGTCAAAAAAGAAATATGTAGGTGTGGAAGTTGATGCTCTACCAAGGGTATATATATTTGAAA
>JAOUZG010007687.1:0-14478 GCA_026289955.1 Argiope argentata | reverse complement strand
AAAGAAAAAAATGCTTCGTTTGTTAAAATTTTGTTGATTTCAGAATTCATCGGGAAATAATTTATAATGTTCCCATTTAAGATATTCTTTTACTCTTTTCGCTTCAATTGATTTTCTTTAAAATATTTTTTTTTTTGGAATGAACTTAAATAAATTAATAATTAAAATAATATTTCTTCTGCCTTTTTTCTTTCTTTCTTCTTCAAGGTGTTTTAAGTGTATATAAAAGAGAATTGATATCATTAGACTCAAAAATTTAATCTCTTGTATTTTCAAAAATTCCATTTCAAGAAAATATCTGTAATGTATACTGAGTCTTATTCAATCTAAACGTAAAATTTTAACCCCTTGACATACGAATTTGTTTTACTTAAATTGTTATTTTAATTAGATGACGCATACTATCTTAAATATATATTGTTATCTTCATTCATATAATAATATAACGAGCATTTGAGATGTTGAAGCCTTTTTAGGTGATTTTTTTTTTTTTTCATTTTTAAATGCTTAATCGTGTTCACTTAGTTGCAGGCTTAAAACTGAAATAATTCGATGCGCGTGTTAGACATGTCAATGTTTACGAAGGGGTTAAAAAATCGTATGGAAATTTCTGAAAGTAAAAGATGATAAATTGCTGAATGCAACCTGCCTTTTCGATTATAAGTCATGCATACTCTATATTCTATTGTCTAGATATTATTTTTAGTAAAATTATATTTTATGTTTTCAGATAAAGTTTTAATAAAAGAAATGGATAAAAACTATTTTTTAAAAACCATAAATTTCCTTAATTATAAAATATTGATTATAAAAACTAAAATACCTTCAAATTTACATTCTTATACATTCAAATAGATTCTGCATTTTTAAGAAATCCCTATCGTAACATTTTTAGCCGTGTTTCACAGAAAGCGTTTTAAAAAATCGGTTTTGCGTAGGAAGGATATAGATAAATGCGTGTTTGTGTCTCTCAAAAAATATATACTTTTAGGAATTAAAAAGTAATATTTTGAGCAAATGGAATGGCTTGAAATGTTAAATTTTAAACTTATAGCCGATAAAAATGCCTTAAAAATATTTTATAATGAAAAAAAAAATTTATAATGTAATGATTTAAAATGAGCCAATTTCTACCGATTTAAAAAAAAACTGTATACCTTAACATAATTACTGAGCCAAATATCAAATTTGCTGAATATTCTTTAACGATAATTAATTTTCTAAATAAGAGAGAAGGGGGGGGGAATTCGCTTGAAGTTTACTAATATCTTCTCAACTCGAAATTAATAATAATTGACATTACTACTCTAAAAAAAAGGAAGGTAATCGATTTTGTTGGGTCACAATTAATAACTATTTCATTCTGAGAATTTGTTATTGATTAAGAGCATAAATAAAAAATTAAGAGATTTAGCGCAAAAATTGCAAAGCTTTCTTAAGTATTAAACAAACATATATATACATCAATCAAAATTACTAATTTAAATACGTCATGCCTTTTGTTCTGGCACTCATGTATGTATGTGTAATTCTCAGCCGTCTTATGAGTACAAACATTTCCACACTAAATTATTATTCGTCAAAGAAATTGTTTTGAAGAAAGACTGAAATTAATTTTTAAATTAAATACACTTCATTTTTGGTGAACTGATGCTTTCTTAAATGATATAGACGAAAATATAAAAAAATTTAAATCAACTTTCTTTAAAACATGTCAGTTTTTTCTATAAGAATTAAGATTTAAAATGTGAAGGCATTAGAAAAGTATTATTTAAAATGAAAATTCCTTCAGATACTTTTCCATTTGTTTTTCAAAGTGTGTTAAATATGAAACAAAGCAATGTTCAAAATTCCTATTGTTTAAAATTGGTGCGTGGGTAAAAGGTTTACTGAAAATTAGTAAATGTTTTGTGCTTGGGAGGTCTGTCTTTCATTCGCCCTCTTCGTGGGTTCACATCTCATTTTACCTCCTTTTAGGACTCCATTTCCGGGAAAAACTATCTGAAGAAAAAGATCAATATCTTTCTTTTAAATAGGCAATTACCGAACACATGCGGAGAATTGAATAGGTTTTTTCTCTATGACTCTTTCTGATATTTCCAGTTTTATTTTGTTTTCGGCTTATTGCATCTTTAACCCTCTCGATGCCAGCCGGGCGTTTTGGGAATTTACCCCCAAACCTCCAAGTCAGTCGGTTTGGGGCGTTTGTTTGCGTTTTAGGGGAGATGGCTTTTAAAAGCGGCTGATGTGTTACGCACTGCAGGAGATTCGTTTTATCTCTGGCGAGCGCGGCTTTTTCACAGATTCCCCTGTACCTTAAGGCGGTAGAGGTGGGGAGGGACTCACAAAATAAGTTGTTTGCACAATGTTGTGTTTTGAAAGGGCTTTAAGTTTCTATTTCAACGTGTTGCTATCTCAAAATTGGTAAGATTTTATGGCCACTTATAAAGAAGTTTTCCACAGAGATGTTCCCTGTTAACGATGAATGATATGTAAGCATTCCGAAACGTAATTTTTTCCCTTCGGATAAACATTATAAGCTCGTTTTAAATATTAATACTACTATAAAGGTATAAAGAAAAACTATTGCATTTACTTTGTGACCTATTTACATAGTAACTTTCTCAGAAAACGAGTAGAGACTCTTGTTACTGCGGAGGACAATCGTTTCATATTTCTAGCTACTAAATCTATCATGAAACGGTCGTCAGAAGTTTAAATGCCGGGGACAAACGACATCTTTCAAACAGCATAACCCCCCCCCCCAAAAAAAAAAAAAATTAGATTTTACTTTCCCCGTCCTTAGAGTGAGATAAGCTTTAGAAATGGTGCGTTCCTTGCCCGAATGTCATTCTGCAAATTTTTCTTCAGTTGTGAATTTCTACTCTTTATTATACAAATTGTGAATCGTTTTTTTATCAGAGTAATTTTTTATTAAAACAATTTTACCTTTTTAAATTAAAACAATTTTACCTGCTACTGATGAAGTGTCAGTGATCTGTTAAACGAAGATGATGGTTGCCCAAAAAATAATGTTTTAGCTGTTTTGATGTTTTACATTTTCTTGAATTTCATTTATTTTTCTTGATTCATTGTAAAATGAAGTTTTAAAACCATCACATCTATTTCCTGCTTTATTTTGATGTAACAAAAAATTAAGCAGTAGCATATGTCATTTTATCTACTATTGACAAACGATTGTTTTAATGACATTTTAAGTTTTATGAAAAATAAGGGATTTTTTTTTTTGTAGATATTTGTTCTAACTTTTATTTCAATGATTGAAAAGTGATTTATTAAAATTTGTGCGTGATACACTCATGCGTAAATTTATGGAAACTTGATATGGAACGTTTGTTCTAAAATTAATTTTATTTCATTGTAATTAGATCTTGTCTTAACAATACTAAAGAAAAAGTAAATAACATTTTAAAATCCGAAATTATGCTTGAAAAATTTATCATGAGGGTTTATACCAAAAGAAGTAATATTTATGACAAACTAAAGTAAAATGCTCAGACTAGAAACTGAAGGAATGTGTTTGCGATATATATTTCACTGAGTAATTTTTCCCCCTAAATTTATTGAGCAATTTTTAATATCAGTATTAAATAATGTTTAAAAAATGTTATTTGATTTATCGAATTGCTTTTATAGATAAGATAGAAATATTTTTAAATATATATTTATCTCACACTCCTTTTCGATTATTTAAGCAGAAACAAGAATGTATAAGCTTTCGGAAACAAAACATGAAAACATTTTTAAAAATTTAATTGATGGTAAAGACTCTTTGTATTACGATTCAAAATTCAAAATAATGTTTTATATTCAAAAATTCAATGAGAGTAACAATATATATTAAATAAAGTTGATACTGACGGCAAAAAGTAAAAGAATTCTCAACTGAATGTTAAAAGAACAAATTTTAGAAATGTCTTCCAAAAGGCGTTTGTTTTCACATTTTTTTTTAATTCAAGGTATGCTTTCATTTTAATATTAAATAAAGATTTAAAACATTATCTCGTCTGTCACTAAGTTGAATTGACATCTGTACCATGTAAAAAATATTCTAATTGCATTCATTTATACAATATACACGTCGCATACTATTATAATGTAAAAGAAATTGCCTTCTAATATCTATATTATTATTTAGTTTTGACAATACAATATTGTATTAATATTTTAAAAGTATATCGGGGAAAATTAAAAAAAAAATTATAATGTTTTTGAAATTGGTATTAATGCCAGTTTTTATTTCAATGGTTTGAAATCTAATATAAATTTTCTAAAAACTATTTTCGAAATTATATTGTAAAAAAAAATTGTCAAATATTTGGCGATGAAAAAAATACCCCATAAAGTCGATGAACGAAACGTTTCACGCTAAAACGCATCAACACATTAGAACACTTCGACCGGTTGAAAATGCAACTCCTCGGAAAACCGCAAAGCAATAGCTCAAAGGGGAACTGTGACAGATTTATTACTTCGGACCCCAGGAAGTAACTGCCCCTCAGCTTGGAAGAGCCCATGTCGTCCAGAGACACCCGAGAAAGTCTGGATGTTAAAGGGAGTGCTTTTTGAAAAGGGCTTGGAGGTTAAAGAATTAAAAGCTGTAGTTTTAAATAAAAAAAATTGTTATGAGACTAATTTTATTTTATTATTTACTAAATTTGAAATTGATAACTTTTAAGAATCTCTTTTTTAAACCGCTGGTGAATATATTTGATTCATTAATCTTCATTGTATTATTGTAAATTTTAATTCAAAATGTTCTCAAAACATAATTTATCTGACTTAATGTGAAAAAAAAAATGAAGTTAAAATACGAAGTCGCTGGAGACTATGCGATTTTATGCAAAAAAGAAAGCTCATAAAATATTCTGAAAATCCTTTCAAATGACATTTGGATGGGCACTAGGGATTTTTTAACTGATTTAAAATTTTATTCCAGGCAATGATATTGATTATTAAACTTGTCGCTTATTGTATAATTCCATTTGTTATAATTTGAATTTTAATACAGTTCTACATCTTATAAGTCTTGCTTAGTTATTATTTTATTGTAAAATCAAATTATTTTCTTCTTTATTTTTATGAACACAAAAGAATATATGCATTCCCTTACGACAATGCATTAGGAAATTTAACCCATAGAAAAATTGTAAAAATGTTAAACGTACAAGCCCTTCTACGGTAAACTTGCAGAATAGTGTAGTATAATAAGACTATTAATAAAAAAAACTTTTAAATAACTTTTAATAAAAAACTTTTTAATAAAAAACTTTTAAAACGTCATTTTTCTGGAGGTTACGAGAAACAAACTTAGTATTCACAATATTTTACTATGACGAAATGTGATATTTTAATGGCAAAGTAAAAAATTAAGATTTTAATTCATTAAGGGTTATAAAATATTTTAACAATACTATTTTTTCGATACTAGGAAATCAAATCAGTTTTAGTAATTCTTAAAAATACACATACACAAGTAGAACAAGAAATAAATTCCTTCCCCCCCCCAAAAAAAATTATGCAAATATATACATTTTTTTTTTGTTTCAAGAAATAAATAATTCTCCCTAATTTTGAGAAATAATTTTACCATTATATGAAGTAAAAAATGATTTAATAAGTTTAAATTTTTTTCAAAAAGTTCAAAAGATCGGACACGTTTAATTTATAACAGCTAGAACCTCATCAAAGTAAAAATTATAAATATATTTTTTAAGCAAGTTTTATGCAGTGTTATGCATAACAATTGAAAAACGATAACCAATTCCTACAAAGAATTACTACGTTTTGAAATTATAAGGTAATTTTAAAGAAAAGAAGAAAAAAAGATATATTCTGACAAAGCGAAAATACGACGCGATAAGCAACAGTGACGCTGTTTCCAGGTGGCTAGAATTAATTTTTATCTATTGTCCAGAAGGGGAAAACAATATCTTTACCAAATTTGTCACACTTAAAAGTTGTTAACAATGTAGCAAATATTAAACAATGCAGGAAATGGAGAAATTTAATTATAAAAGAATCTTCTTTCAGAGCAATGGATTAATAAATTACGTCATCCATTCTTTAAAATTATATTTAAAGCATGCATTTTAGAAAAAAAAAGTTTAAATATTTTTTTCAGAATTCAAAAACCCGATGAAAATGAATATAAATATAAAATGAATGTGCATGAATATAATATTAAAATGAATGTGCATGAATATAATATTAAAATGAATGATAAAATGAATATAGTTATGCTTTGAATAATCCATTCACTAATGATTATTTCTAATTCTATACAATAAAGGAATGATTTCTTTTACAACGATCTTTGAAATCACATCCATAAAACTATGCATTTTGTATAAGAAATATTTTTTTTCTCCAAAATATGTGTAACAAAAATGAATATAAGATATCTTTATTGTATAATGGGTAAAAAATAAACATTTTAATACACAATTAATCATTCTCTTGTTAATGCACCATGAAACCTCATGATAAACACTAGACAATGCTTCGTTGTCAAAAACAGTAAAAAATGAAATAAAATTATCAAAAACTGCAATTTGAAATTTAAGTAAAATAAATCGCAATATTGTGTTGATATCTCAGTAATGATAATTTTACTTTGAAATACTGAAAAATGTATTAAATAATAATAATAAAATGTATCCATAAGTCTTAAAAATTTATACACTATAGTTTTATTTTTTAATGAATGGACCAAAAAGACAATGAAGGAGTCAGTCGATTTCAATTTATTCACGATATTAATGCAAAAACTTTAAGTTGGCTATAAGCAAATGTGTTGTGTAAGAGAAATAAAAAGAGTAGCTGATTCCTTTCAACCTAAAATCGCAAATTGTTACAACTCCCCGTATTGACACTATGCTATCTGAAAACGGCCTGAGCCGACAGCTTTGAAAGAAAAGAAGGGTGTCGGGTGATCCCCGAACCTACAGGGGAAGGAAAGGAAATCCTAGAAATACAAAGCATTCTCCCCTTGTATCCTCAGGGTTCCGTCTCCTTAACGGGAATAAAGATAAAAGGAGAAATCTGTGAATGGGTTGAAACGTGACCGGACTGGTTATTCTCGGAATAATCGTAACACTGAATTGCATATCACTGAAATCTATCGGAACAGCGACTTCTCACTTTTCAGTGAAGTCGCTGCAAAGTTATAAATCACAGCGGGCCTCACACTGATAGTGACCTTGACTTTCGAATATTCTATATGATCATTGTATTGCCTGTGACGTGAGTCGTACCGTCTCTGGACGGTCACACGTGACCCCATCAATAGTAATTCGCTTATTCACTTCGCTGGCGCCATCTATCGGTAGAATTTAGAAATAAATTTTTTTAAAGAAATGACATTTATTTTTAATTTAACTTTTTCAGAAAATTCTTTAATCTAATAAATAAATTAAATAAATATTATTGAAAAAGGATTTAAAAAATATGTTAAAATAGATAAATTAATTCGATCACGTGTTTCGTACATCAGTAAATGAAGTATTAAATATTATTAATAAATTTTAAATTTAATAACAATTAAAATTTTTTAATTAATAATATGATTGAAATAACAGATATTTGGAACAAATATTTAAAAATAGCAATAGCAAAATTATTTATTACTCAAAAAAAGGTGGATTATGCATCTCTAATATGCAATTCAGTGTTACGATTATTCCGAGAATAACCAGTCATGTCTCTTCTCAATCCATTCACAGATTTCTCTTTTTATCTTTATTCCCGTTAAGGAGACAGCACCCTGAGGGCACAAGGGGAGAATGCTTTGTGTTTCTAGGCTTTCCTTTCCTCCCCCGGGAGGGTCAAGGATCACCCAATACCCTTCTTTTCTTTGAAAGCTGTCGGCTCAAGCCATTTTGAGATAGCATATTGTCAATGCGGGGAATTGTGAGAATTTGCGATTTTAAATTGAAAGGAATCCACGATTTTTTTTATTCCTCTTTCACTCACAACACATTTCCCTACAGCCAACTTTAAGATTTTACATTACTATCGTGCATGAAATTGAATTCGACTGGTTTCTTCAATGTCTTTTTAGCACATTCATAAAAAAATAAGACTATCGTGTATTGATTTTTAAGAATTACGAATACATTTTTTTATTATTATTCAATAAATTTTTCAGTGGTCCAAGGTAAAATTAACATTACTGAAAAATCAACACAATATTGCGATTAATTTACTTAAATTTCAAATTGCAGTTTTTGATCATTCTATCTCATTTTTTGCTGTTTTTGACAACGAAGCATTGTTTAGTGTTTATCATAAGGTTTCATGGTGCATTAACTGGGGCTTCATTAATTTTATATTAATAATTTTTTAAGTAGGCTATTTTTTACGCATTATACGATTAAGAGGTTTTATATTCATTTTTGTTAAACATATTTTGAAGAAAAAAAAAAGAAGAAAGCTTTCGTGTAAATATTTCTCATACAAAATGCATAGTTTTATGGATGTGATTTCAAAGATCGTTATAAAGGAAATCATTCCTTTCTTGTATAGAATTAGAAATAATCATTAGATGAATGGATTATTCTAAGCATATCTAATTTTATATTCATTTTGTCGGCTTTTTGTATTCCTAAAAAATATTTAAAAAAAAGATATAACCTTATTTTTTTTCGAAAATGATTGTTTTAAATATAATTTTAAAGAAAGAATGAAGTCATATATTTATTCAATGCTCTGAAAGGGGATTTTTTTAAATTAAATTTCTCCATTTCCTACATTGTTTAATATTTGCTACATTTACTACTTTTAAATGTCACAAATTTGGTAAAGATATTGTTTTCCCCTTCTGGACAGTAGAGGAAAATTAATTCCAGCCACCTGGGAACAGCGTCACTGTTGCTTATTGCGTCGTATTTCTGTTTTGTGAGAATAGATCATTCTTTTTTTTTTTCTATTTCTAAGAAAAATTAAAATTACCTTATAATTTCAAAATGTAGCCATTCTGTGTGGGAATTGGAAATCGTTATTCAATTGTTATGTATAACACTGCATAAAACTTGCTTAAATAATATATTTATAATTTTTCTTTGATGAGGTACTAGCTGTCATAAATTAAATGTGTCCGATCTTTTGTACTTTTTTTTAAAAAAATTTAAACCTATTAAAACATTTTTATTTCATTAATGGTAAAATTATTTCTCAAAATTATGGTGAAAGATTTATTACCTAAAACAAAAAAAATGTATATATTTGCGTAATTTTTATATGGGATGAATTTATTTCTTATTTTGCTATTATTTTGTGCGTGTGTATTTTTAAGAATAACTAAAACTGGTCTGATTTCATAGTATCGAAAAAAAGAGTGTTAAAATATATTATAACCATTAATGAATAAAAATATTAATTATTTACCCTGCCAATATCATACACATTTCTTCATAGTAAAATGTCTCCAATACAAAGTTTGCTTCTCGTAAGCTCCAGAAAAATAAGGTTTTTACGAAATAATTTTTTTTAAATTTTTTTCATATTAATAGTTTTATTTTACTACACTATTCTACAAGTTTACCGTAGAAGGGCTTGGATTTTTAACATTTTTACAATTTTTCTATGGGTTAAATTTCCAAATGCATTATCTTTAAGTGAATGCATATATTCTTTTGTGTTCATAAAAATAAAGAAGAAAATAATTTGATTTTACAATTAAATAATAACTAAGTAAGACTTATAAGATGTAAAACTGCATTAAAATTCAAATTATAACAAATGGTATTATACAATAAGTGACAAGTTCAATAATTAATATCATTGCCAGGAATAAAATTTTAAATCAGTTAAAAAATCCCTAGTGTCCATCCAAATGTCATTTAAACACATTTTCCGAATATTTTATGAACTTTCTTTTTTGTATAAAATCGCATAGTCTCCTGCGACTTATTTTAACTTCATTTATTTCTTTGACATTAAGCCAGATAAATTATGTTTTGAGAACATTTTGAATTGAAATTTACAATAATCACAATCAAGATTAATGAATCAAATATATTCACCAGAGGTTTAAAAAAGAGATTCTTAAAAATTATCAATTTCAAATTTAGTAAATTATAAAATAAAATTATTCTCATAACAATTGCTTTTTTTATTTAAAACTACAGTTTTTAAAGATGAAATAAGCCGAAAATAAAATAAAACCGCAAATATCAGAAAGAGTCGGGCAGAAAAAAACCTATTCAAATCTCCGCATGTGTTAAGTAATTGCCTATTTAAAAGAAAGATATTGATCCTCTTTTTCAGATAGTTTTTCCCGGAAATGGAATCATAAAAGGAAGTAAAATGAGCAGTTAACCCACGAAGAGGGTGAATGAAGGACAGACCTCCCAAGCACAAAACATTTGCTAATTTTCAGTAAACCTTTTACCCACGCACCAATTTTAATCAATAGGAGTTTTGAACATTACTATTTTTCATATTTAACACACTTTGAAAAACCAATGGAAAATTATCTGAATGAAATTTCATTTTAACCTCTAGCTTACGAGCGGTACAAGTGCTTTAGAAAGAACTTTTTTACCTTTTCTTACGGGTCGTTACAACAGTTGTACTAGCAATAGAGATGCATAATCCACCTTTTTTTGAGTAACAAATAATTTTGCTATTGCTATTTTTAAATATTTGTTCCAAATATCTGTTATTTCAATCATATTATTAATTAAAAATTATTAATTATAATTAATAATTTATTTATTAATTATAATTAATAATTTATTTATTAATGTAAGAAACACGTGGTTGAATTAATTAATTTATTTCAGCTTAATTTTTAAGTTTTTTTCAATAATATTTATTTAATTATTTATTGGATTATTCTGAAAAAGTTGAATTAAAAATAAATGTCATTCCTTTAAAATGTTTACATTAGTTCTAAATTCTACCAATAGATGGCGCCAGAGAAGTAAACAAAATTGTACCGTCTCAGGAATGATCATGTAGAGGCAGTTGAAAATAATTCTTATCGGATAGCGCATTGTTAAATGCGAATATTCAAAAGTCAAGGTCACTATCAGTGTGAGGCCCGCTGTGATTTATAACTTTGCAGCGACTTCACTGAAAAGTGAGAAGTCGCTGTTCCGATAGATTTCAGTGATATGCAATTCAGTGTTACGATTATTCCGAGAATACCAGTCGGGTCACTTCAACCCATTCACAGATTTCTCCTTTTATCTTTATTCCCGTCAAGGAGACGGAACCCTGAGGACACAAGGGGAGAATGCTTTGTGTTTCTAGGATTTCCTTTCCTCCCCCTGGAGGGTCGGGGATCACCCGATAGCCTTCTTTTCTTTCAGAATTGTCGGCTCGGGCCGTTTTGAGATAGCATATTGTCAATACGGGGAGTTGTAACAATTTTAGGTTGAAAGGAATTAGGAGCGAGTTTAGGTTGAAAGGAATCTACTACTATTTTTATTTGTCTTCCACAACACATTTGCCTATAGCCAACTTTAAGATTTTATATTACTATCGTACATAAAATATAAATCGACTGACTCCTTCAATGTCTTTTTGATCCATTCATTAAAAAATAAGACTATCGCGTATTAATTTTTAAGAATTAGGAATACATTCAATACATTGTTCATTATTTCAAAGTAAAATTATCATTACTGAGTTATCAATACAATATTGAGATTTATTTTACTTGAATTTGAAATTGCAGTTTTTTACAATTCACTCATTTCTGCTGTTTTTAATAACGAAACATTGTCTAGTGATTATCATGAGGTTTCATGGTGCATTAACCGGGGAATAATTAATTTTATAATTATTATTTTTTATATACATGTATATGTGCTTTGTGTGTGTGTGTAAAATTTTAAAAATAAATTGAACTGATTTGATTTCAGTGTATCGAAAAAATAATATTATTAGAATATTTTATAACTATTATTGAATTAAAATCTTTCTAATTTACTGTGCATTTTTTATTAATTTTTATCATATCACATTTCTTTATAGCATTCATTAAAATTTTGAGAATACTACGTTTGCTTCTCGTAACCTCCAGAAAAATAAAACTTTTACTTTATTTAAATCTTTAATTTTTTTTATAAATACTCATTCTTTAATTTAATATAATAAGACTTAGACTTTGAGCTTTTCTTACAATTTTGCAATGGGTTGAAATTACTAGTACATTGCCATTAAATGACTGTATATATTCTTTTAGGCTCGTAAAAATAAAGAAGAAATTAATTTAACTGTGGAATAAAAATTAACTATGTAAGAACCTTTTATGAAATACAACAACATTTAAATTAAAACTATAACAGACTTACCGCTATACTATATTTATTTGCTTCCCTTGCACTTACTTTTTCTATATACAAGAAGTGAAACGCATTTACTTTTACGTCGTACAATTTTTATTTTTGATTCTACATGATATTTTAAGAGCCTCCAACCACAATTAATTACTCATGGAAAGTTTCAAGTAAATGATAATTTTAACCTCAAATTTGGAGCAAACATAAAATGATTGCTTCAGAATAAAAATATACAATTGGCCTTTAATGAAATATTTAGTTTCTAAGTTAATAATGTTTTTACGAATTTAATTTTACTTTTCAAAAATCTGCATTAATACATATTAAAAGCCATGATTTTCATGTTATGTAATAAATTATATAATGATGTCAAACTTATCAAGTGAAATAAAATGTTATTCACGAAACACAAACAAAAAAAATCAGGGAAAAGAAGTTATATGAAAAGCAACATTAGAATTTTAAAAATTTTGTGTTACTCCGAAAGAAATTTTACAATTAAGTAAATCGAATATATATTGAGAGCAGAATCAAAAAATGTGGGAATAATTCTCTAATAATTCAATAAAATATGTACAAAAAAATGCAATGAGAAGGTGTTAAAAACTGAAAATAAAATCAATTTGCGAATATTCGAATGAGGGTTGGATAAAGATGGCATAATCAAATTCAAAATCAGTCTGTTTAGTTCTTCCGAACTGAAGGTTGATTTAAATCAAACTATCTGTTCAGTCATTGGTTCATTTTAATCTTACTTCGAAATCCTTCAACAATTTCAAACCTATTTCCAAGTCGGATGTCGAGTCATAAAAAAAAAAATGAGAAGGGTCTAACAGACAGCATGGTACCTATAAATTCTAATTGTTTTTCTCGGAAAGAAAAAGTTATCATACTCAACTACTTTAATCTTGTCAAAGTAAAGAAAAAATTAATATTTTGCCCCATTCTAACATTTTTGCAGGAAAAGAAATGTTGTTTAATTGAACTCAGTACGATCTAAGTGAGTTAAAATAGTTCATCATTTTAACCAATTTCTTTTAACAGCAAAGGACACGTTTGTGTAAGTATGCTATTCTACGGAACACATTGTTGTTCTGGAGTAATAAATTTGTTGCAGATATACTTTTGAAGTTGGATGTACAGATCAAAGCACTTTTTTTAAAGAAATTTTATTTAAAAATTAGGCTTGATTTTGATGTTTGACCAAAAGAATTTTCTAAAATTCTTTCTAAATACCATTGCATCTAAAAAATTCTTACACCATTTCAAAATTTAGAAACTTTCCTATCTAGAATACAGTTTATATGATATAGATGTCTAATAAATTTTCACAAAATTTTTAGACATAATTTACAAATATGTTTGTATTGCTTTTATTAAATTTAAATCGTTTTCATTATTAATGCAAATATTTTATCAAGGATTGTTTTTCTATTGTTGAGTTAAATGTGAAGATCTAGCATTTTTCTGTTTCTTCTAGTTTTCCAGAATTGCAAAGAGTAAACAATGATGAGAATTTTTTATATTTCTAAACACTATTACTCTTTTATATAATGTAATTTGTTATACAAAAAAATATTATTACTCTTCAATTTTGTGAATTTTTGTTAATATTTACTTGTGATTTTAATTTAGAATTGAATTTTTTTTATTACAGTGCCCAAAATTTTTCAGTGAAACGGCAAATAAAAATTATATAAGATTTAACAAAAATTTTGAAAAACTTTTCATGTTAAAGAAACAATTCTGACACCAGGGCATTAATTGTTTTATTATACGTGTGAAACTTCTGTAAAGCGTGGGAAGCGGAACTAGTAATCTATAGTAAAAGCGCATCGGTTTTCTAGAAGAGTGCTAAAGGATTTTTCTTCCCCTCCTATTCTTCATAGGAGGCCAACAGGGGTGTGAGCAAATTACCCCTCATTTATGTTGCTTTATTGCTTTCGTTTATTTAGTACAGCTGCAAAAGTCAGATGGTTTCTAGGAATAGTATATGGGTTGCTATTCCTAGAAACCATCTGACTTCGGGGTTAGTCCCCGATCGCTGATAATAACGCTTTGACAATTGTTACACAATGTAAATATAAACAGAGAGCTTGTTGCTTAATTTTTTCTAGATATTTTAAGTACGGAAACTCTCATCATACATTCAGTCTCTCTCTCT
>JAOUZG010007670.1:0-11592 GCA_026289955.1 Argiope argentata | reverse complement strand
CAATATTCATAGGATAGTTAAAATAAATGAGATAATTAAATGATAAATGAGTAACATTTAAAATTTTGTTGGAAAATAATATTACTTCTTATTTTCCAACAAAATTTTTGCTCCAAATGAATCTAATTACTATTTATTTTCCTGAGAGTGAAGAGTCATACGAAAGTGCAGTTTACAATGGATATATAAATAAATCTCAAGGACATGAGGAAATTAAAATAAATATTTCAGGAATTTAATTAATTTTTATTTAATTAAATAAAATATAATTTATTTTTTTATTTAATTAGACAAAATATATTTTAATTTTTTAAATTATTTAATTTTAATTTTTTCAAACAAATTAATTTATTTTAGATATTATTTATTTATACCGTTTTCATATTTTTAACGTTAGAAATGTTAAATTATTTTAAAATAGTTCGACATAAATTACGCATCATTTTCTATTTCAACATGCCAATTATATATTTTCATATTAGTAATAAATCTTAAAACTGGCAATTGCATAAGTAAAAAAAAAAAAAAATTCATGAAAAACATATTCCAAGCATTATTATTAACAATCGAAGTGTATTCGCAATAAAAAGTTAAAAAAGCAAATAACTCAAAATGATAATGTTCATTGTTTATATCCATTGTTAAGTTTTTAATTTTGTAATTTAATTTTAAAAACATACATGGAAGGGGCATGTTTTGATATTTGCACCATCTCCCTTGCTCAAATTAAATATTTCAATAGAAATAAATATATTCTCATAGGAATAAATGGATCAAGAATTTAAAATGTTATTCTTCAAATAAATATCAAGAACTTTTAATTTAATAACATATTTAATAAGACGTAAGTGTTTATTTATTAAGGCGTTGTGGAAGAAAATTTGAAACGTATTTATTAAATTCATTTCATAAAAATAATTGTTCTAATTTTCGCGATGTTCTAAAGGAATTAGAGGGCATTATATTAACACTATTATTTCAATATTAATGTTGCAAACAAAGGAAATTTCATCATAAATATAAATGTACTCCCCCTCACTTTTGACAAAAAAATTATTACGAAATGTTCTCAATTTTATCTTTAGTGGGAGGCGCAAATTGTCACAAATACAATGTGGGTTATCATGTTAGTAATAAATGGAAAGAGTTAAAGACATTTTTTTAAATCTTCTGTATTTTTTTTTATATAACACTGAAAACTGGATGTCAAAATAGTTCAGAAAAATATACTTTTAAATTTTACAAGTACAATAGCATTGCTTGAAACTTTCGATGTAGCTGCACTAGTAACAAGGATAGCAAAAATTGCTTTAAAATAAGTTATGTGGCAGTACAAAAATAATAGTATATCTAGAATTAAGAAATAAAAAAGTTGATAAAGTATAAAAAATGCCAGCTGTAGTAATTTTGACAAAACTATTAATTGTAAATAATTATTTCTTTCTAAAAAAGAATGATGTGTTTTGGATTACTATGAAATTACTTTATTGAATTACTTACTATACTTGACTTACTATTTTGAAGAAATAATCGAAGAAAATGTTTCGCAGATAATCAAAAATATAAAAGAAATTCTATTTTGGTGGTTTAAAATAAAACATGAAATCTATATTTTGGTGGACTCTAGTTTATTTCTAGATATGATGTTTATAACTTACGGCAAAATTAATACAGCTTGGAATTGTAAATAAAGGTAAGATAACACATTCCTTGACATAAAAAATGTATGCATAAAAGTTATTTATTTTTATTTGTCCATTCTTTAATTACTTTTGAAAGGTAATAATAAATCTTATACTCAATATCAGCCATCAATATTACAGTAAATCTTGTTCTCAATGTATTTTTAAAAAACTTTTTACATAATTGTGATAAATTTAAGAAGCTTCTGGTACTTTTCCGTTAGCCGGAAAGGAGCAAAAAAAGGAAAAAAAATCGCTAAATAATACAGAACTCCTTCACAGGAAATTTGGCAGAAAATCGCCAAATATAAAATTCCGATTACTGTTTTACCATTCGCTTTGCTTGGATACTTGGCTCGCATTTGATTTACAATTGGCGACATTTGCGCGCGGCTAACGGAAAAGTATACAACTACTTTTTTTATTTTACTGCACTTTTATGAAAAATAATAATTAGGAACATATGAATATAAAGGTATACAGGAACAATGTGACACTTAAAAAATGTTTTAAATTTAATAAGAAAATACGAATTAGAGTCATATCTTAGATAATGCAAAAAAAAGCTTTGTTGGCATAACGGCGAGGTACAAAACAAGAGGTAACAGATAGATATTTCCTAATAAAGGACATGACTCCATCTAAATATAATTATCGACTGGAATTATCTTTTTGTCTTCAAAACCATATTATTGAGCAGTACTAGATTAAAAAGTATTTTTTCTTCATTATGCATCTGTCCAGTTGTATGAGTTTCTTTGTATGATAAATTTATGTCGCTAAGCTTCTTGAAGCATCCGGAATATATTCAATGGGATTTAATTCAAGAAGGAACATTACTCAATCAATCCAATGTATATTTTCAGCTTTCAGACGCTTCTGAAAATCATGAGATTTGTATGAGCTTGATTTATCGTCCACAAAAGTTGAATGAAAACCTACAGAATTCCAAAAGTGGTTCACTTGAGGAAGAATACTTTTAGCCGGATTTTTGACGCAGAGGTAGCACGTCTTCCTAATGTTCTGGGAGTCCCAGGTTCGAGTCCTGGTGTGGGCATGGCTGCTCTTCTGTATGCTATCTGTGAGGTGTGTGACTGTGCTCCCCCCTGTTGAAAAAGACTCTGCAAGCAAATGTGGTGAGTGTGTAGCTGAATCGTATTATTGGCCCTAGTTGGCACTACTTCAAAAACGAGAGCCACTCCTTTTGGCTTAAATCTACTGCTGTATAAGCATGGGGGATTGTCCATGGTATGTGCCATCATTAACAACAACAGAATACTTTTATCACAGAACCTCATCATCATCATAATATCCAATTAGCATAAAAATGGGGAGCACCATCGTTCCATTCATCATAATGCCACCAAATACATCCACTCTGGAACAATTTTAAAGATTTTTCTCTTTGATGCTAATGGAATAGATGCATGTATAGGGACATCTGCCTATAAAGGGACATCTAGAGTCAGTCTGTGAGATTAAAACTACTCACATCTTTAATGAAGATCAATCTCATCGAGAGACTCCCAGTGTTTGTGTTCACTGTGGAAGTAAAATCTCCAGCGTAAGAGAGACCACCAGTGGCCGTCTGTCAACGATATGTAGTATGGCAGATGGCATGAGAAACTAAGAAATCCTTAGCTTAATTGATGCACCCAAATGCTGATCAATAATGTTCACTGTCTGGTTTTGTTCTCGTTTCACCAGCATGGTGGTATATGAACATTTACTACCGTTTTTCGCCTTGATCTACCTTCACTAACTTTTCTTAGAGCACCGCATGCTTTTTGGAACATTTTCCGAACACGTGAAACAACAATATTGTCAATTATAAACATAAGAAAACACTCATATCCAAATGCTAATGAATGATATCTACTATCTGGTTTTGTTCTAGTTTCACCAGCACGTGATGTGTGAATATTCATCAAATTATGATTATGATTATAATCATCAAATTATGATTATGATTATTCAATTTTGATTATGATTATATTCTTCAAATTATGATTATGATTATTCAATTATGATTATGATTATGATTATTCAATTTTGATTATGATTATGATTATAGTCCACAAATTATGATTATGACTATTATAATAAATTATGATAATGAACATTCATCAAATTATGATGGTGTGTGAGCATTCATCAAATTATGATTTTATTCCAGCTCTTTAATTGATTCGTGTAAAGGATTCTTGATAATTTTTTATAATCGTTTTAAACTTTTGATATCACAAAATATTTTTCTCAAAAATTAAAACCTTTTCGAAATTACTCATGGAAATATCTAGTAAAGTTATGAAAGAAAAAATATCAATGATTCCTGATGTTTATCGTTCTTCGTGACTGTGATACAGCACACGATATTGATAGAAACATTTTTTTAGAAATGACGATACTTTTAAAGAAAAAACAGTACAAGGAAATCAAACTGTTTGTTGCAACAACTGTATAAAAATAATGGCAATTTTTCTTCTAGCTTTTAAAATAATAAATCAATTTTTATAGAACTTAGCTAAAACAATAATTACACTAAACTAACTGTAAACCAATTTAAATCGATAAGAGAATATCCTCACATGTCTTTTATAGTCACAACACTAGGCGATTTAAATTGGTTTTTGTAAAAAGTATATAACAGAGCAGTTTTAAATTAAAATTACCGAACCTGTAATTCTTAATTAAATTAAATCTATATACCAAGAAATACATTAAAAGAAGAAACAAGAATTTTACTTTAAATGATTTCAAGTGAATTTCTTTTCGAATTTTAATTTGAAAATGATATTTAAATAAAAATCTAAATTGATGTTTTAAATAAATATATGAATTTAAGCATTATTCTTTAAAAAATATATCTAGAAAAGAAAACCTATTGCTCTAATAAGAAGATGATTTAATTAAAATTAATAATAAAAAATTGATAAATGCAACAGTTAAACCGTGAAATTATAAAATAATTAGTTTTAATGTAAATGATATTAAGAAAGAAAGGAAGTTTAAGAAAGAAAAGTTAAATCAGAATGCAATAGTAACTATTTTATATGATTAGTTATAAGAAAATTATCAAAAATAAATTTATTTAATTTAATTATAACGTATTTAAATTCAGAAACTAATTCAAATTTTTTATATTTATAGAAATTTTGATGAACAATTTTTTTAGTGTTAGAATTTTAAATTGCCGGCATTATAAATTATATTGTATTACGTCTATCACCTCGATAATCAAGATGTAATATAATATAATAAAGTATTTTTGCCCGAACATAATACCATGAACTGCAACAAATGTTTTCTTGTTAAAAAATACTAATACCTTTGATTCTCCTAAAATAATTTAAAACATTTTAATAACTTGCTTTATATTTATTTTTAAATTGTAAATTAAATTTGTTATTGCATTTTCTTGAAAAAACCTTTACAACCTTTATTTTGTAATCCGTTTATTAGAATAGTTACAATGTAGATTGGTTTATATGCATGAATACTAATTCTATTGAGATTAAATTATTCTAATTAAGCGTAGGATTTTGCATTGGGAAGAGTTTTATTAGAAAAACGTGAAGATAGAAATTGTTATCAAGCAAATTAATAGCATTTAAATGCATTAAATAAATAATAGCATTCAAATGACATACTTAAAATCTACGCGTATAAACTTTGTGATTAATTTTAAGAATATGCAACAGTTTGAAATTTATCGGCTAAATATTTTGACATTTGTTCATAACTTCAAAAGTTATTTTAAATGTGCTCGGAAATTGTATTTATGATGTTACATTGATTCTAAGATAAACTGTTACTAAGTCAACATGAGCAGTGTTTTAGAAGACAACTAGCAGTTTGACATACTGAGTACTATCTGTTTCGCATGTATTCTAAAGCTTGTTTAATAAACTCAATACAAGAATCTATGAGTTTTTTTCGTACCAATTGTACACCAGTATCATGTATGGCACAGGCGTACATAAATAAGTTTATTAGGTTATAAGTGGTATGAGTTTATAAGCTAATAAACTTATGAGCTGTAGGCTATAAGCTTATAAGTGATGTATTAGAGTATGCCAGAAAATTTTAGGGAAAAAATTCTCATTGGGTTTGAAAAAAAATATTTTCAGAAGTATAATTAAAGAATTTTATAGATGTTTCTTGATGGTAGAATAAACTTATTTATTTTATGTATCCTTCTTTTTACAGAATTAAATATTTTTAATATGCATTATTGTCATGAATAGAAGAAGATAAAACATACTTTTACATAAAATGTTCATTGAAAAGGTAACAATAAAGTATTTTTTAAATTAATTTTTTATATTGTAAAGCATTTCTGAATCGTTGAATATATAATTGTCTTTTTTTTAGAAAGTGAAATCTGTAACTTTTAAAATCCTTTAATCCTTAATATCTTAATAATAATTGTACTTAATTAGTAAAACAGCATAATCAAATAAAAAAGTAGTGCAATGATATTTTTTATCGAAATCAACGGGATCTGTGTTAACCTCAATAATACTGTTAGAATAAATGTTATATTGGAGTGAAATTAATCAAAGCCTCCACAAAAAAATAACTATAGTTTTGGAATTATTTTAAATATTGTTAACTATATGATTCTTTCAGAATATTGTTGATGCAAATAGCGAATAATTGTACTTAAAAACTGGTTTTGTTTGCTGTTAGTTTTATTATATACCGAAAAAAGCATTAGATGCAAATCATTTTATAATGAGAATAAAACTAGTGATATTTAATGAATGCAAAGAATTTTTAATTTGTTTTTTCATATGTTGAGGAAAGCCTTTTGGTGTTAAAGATTTTAAAATGAGAATGATACTTAGGATCCTTAATAATACAGAGCATTTTTAATGATTATTTTTCAAATTCTGAGAAAAAGTTTCTGATGCTGACGGTTTTATTATGACAATGAAACTCCTGAATATCTTTAATAAACGCGCATAAATTTTTAATGCTGATGATTAACGTAATTTTGTTTTCAAATTTGGTTTATTAATTTTTTGTTGAATTTTTATAGAGATAATTCAGTTGACTGACACGGGATGACGATGGCCATACAATTGGTAGAATTAATTCAAATTTTTAATTTTTTATACCTTTGATAGATAAAAATTTGTTTTTCTGTCAACAACAATATTTGCAAAAGTTAATATTTATAGGAAGCTGAATGTTTCAGCTTCTTTGACTTGCAACACTTGAATTGAAAGAGATAATAAAATATGAAAATCATTTATATGTGTCAAAAATTGACAATTTTCATCACGGAGAAGAAAAAAGACAGACGAAATTAACAGTTTGCCATACCTTTCGATTTAAAAGCTTTTAGAAAAAAGCCAACGCTAATCAAATTGATGGCTGAGATTCTTCCCATAAAGAATATGCCATTAGTTTCGCAAAATTACAAACGTGGTGCGTAGTTTTTGCCTCTATACTTTTAGAAGTTAGTGAAAGAGGTGAATAAAGGTTAAAAAAATCGAAAATTAATAAATCATTCAGTTCCCTAAAAAAATTCCATGCCATATTTCCATGGAAACGAGATATAATAAATTCTTAAGTTATCTCACAAAAATATCATTGCTATTTCTTTTAGAAAAGGTGTTACATACATTAGAATGTTTGAATATTGCGATGGAATTGCTTTTTTTGAATATTCTAATGGTTGTAATATCTCTTCACTTGTAGCTCTCTATCCTTTATTAAAGTTTTTGAAAAAAACTCTTTGAAAGATAACAGTCACATTAGTAATAATGCAAAGGATGTTCTTGGTTCAGTTTTATTTTTGATATGGAATAGCTACAATAAAGAATGAAAAACAATGTCAATGAAATAGAAAGTATATGGTGACAAGAAATTAATTAACTCTTATTAAATTATCATATTTTTTCTGATAAGAAAGAAGGTAATTATTATTTAACACGTTAATATCATTGATAAATATTTTATAAATTTTCCAACATTAATTGACTTAAATGAAAAATAAATTAAAACAATCTGCTCATATTTGCAATATTTTAAAATACAAGCAATTATGCAATTTGTCAACCTTTTATATACTTTAGAAAATATAAAATGAAATCATGTTTACATTAAAAATTTGCAGTAACTCGTAATACTGTTCTTTAACATGATGAAATATTAAATCTAGATTTCTGGGATAAATCCTTTGATATTACTTTCAGGATATAAAAAAATATTCTTTCGTATAATTAAAAAAGAAAAAAAAATCTTTAAAACTTCAAATCTTTTCACTAGAGAGGAATTATTCCTCTTTAGCTTTCTTTGTAATTGAGCAATTTAATAATTGAGTCCCGATAAAATTACATTTATCTAAAAATAACTCATTGTATTTAAATATCTAAGACTTTTTTCTCAGTGATTTCAGGAATTATTTTGTGGAATTGTTGGAATAAAATTCCAATTCCCTGTAAATAAATCGTAACATTTACATATCTAAGACTTTATCTCAGGAATTTCAGAAATCACTGCGATTTTTCTAAAAAATTTATTTAAAGAAATAGATACCCTCAAGCATGTTTGTGATCATTTTTTTCCATGCATATGAATATTTATTTTAAGAAGTTTAATATTTACCATTCAATAACTAATTTGATACCATTTATTCCGAATATAACTATCAGAATTTTCAAATACATTTAATTTTCGAAATTCATTACATTTGACGATATGAAAGCAATTCAAGCGAAATACATTAATTTTATATCCCGAAGTGACATTACATGTTTTTAAATATAAAGGTAAATGTAAAATATGTAATATATTTAAAGTTGATATTAAATATAATTAATAAAAAATTAAAATCTATAGATAAGATTTTCTGAACAAATAATATATCGACCTATGTAATAGATTCTACGCATGATTCCTTTTGTAATAACTTTGAAAATTAAGCTGTGAAGTACAATGCAAGAGAAGAATTTGTGATTATGATATAATAAAGGATCTAGCTTAGCTCCCCTGTAAATCTTTATGTGTTCAAAAATATTAGCGCAGAATTTAGGACAATATACGATAGCAGACGTTATTCTATCTATGGAGACATTACTAATACATCACTGACCACAAAAAGGAACAATAAGAGAGAGAGAGAGCTTGTGATGTATACATAGGTCAACATTTACTGTTGTTTTGAGTATCCGATAAAAGGATTTGGAAAGTATTTTTGTCTTAGGTTAGTTCTTTTCTTCTTTGACTGAATTGGTTGATAAGCGAGATTGAGTTCGTTATTCAGATTACGTTTGTCTCGTTTTAAGAAAAATATTTATTTTTGACTTTTTACTTTAATGTTTTAGTTAGAGAACCGATAATCAGAACAATCGATAAAAGCACTCTATTTTTTTCCTTCTTTGGGGCAAATTCCTTTTCTCTTATTCCGCATACGTCGTTAAAATGTTTTGGGATTGATATTCCGTTTATATGCATTCTTGTTTTAAGGCAAATGTTTACTTTAGGTCCTTTTATTTTAATGTCACAGTCTTTGAACATGATTATTCAAGCTTCAATTAATAAAGCCATTTTATTCATGATGCTTTTAAAAAGAGAAAGAGAGAAAGAAAGAATGGACTAAGAATGATTCATTTATCCTCGACTAATAAATGCCCACTGAGTTGAGAAATTTGACAGATCAGCATAAAAGACAGGAAAATAAAAAGAAATTAGTTCCAGGATTTGGATTCGGATTACTTTCCTAATATGCATATTGTAGTTGTACATTAAGCGATTGGCATTTTAATTTTCCTCACCTAAGATACTTGAAATGGAGCAGAGGTATTTTCAGCAAAGGAGCACATTTTACTGCTACTTTTAAATTTCGGAAACAAAGTCTCTATTTTGTAACTAGCAAAATGTATTATGAGTCAATACAAAACATCAAAAACTTTAATACATTTCGAGATAATATTTATCATGCGATTCTGGATTGCTATGTCCTTTCTTTTGTTCAAAAATTACGAATCCTCTATGTTTGGACTCTAAAGTAGTGTAACACCTTTCACACTCATTTCATTTAGGAAATTAACGACATATAATAATATGTATTAAAATCGCAAATCTTAGAAAAAATCCTTTTATTGGTCCATTTAACCAGAATATGAGCAGATTATTGGTATACATATAAAATACTTTGAAAAATAAATTTTTTACATTTTTTAGGTTACATATTCCATAGATACTTTTACAATTCAAACATTCTATTTCGGAAACTTGAAACTTAATTTTTTTTCAATAATTACAGAAAAAGAAGCATGTGAACAGAAGTATAAAAGTATTACTATTTGATGTGATAGTATTAAAACGGATTGGAAAACCTTTTAATCGATTTTTAGAGAGAGAGAGACTTCTTTGTTTTTACTTTCTTGTATTAACTTTCTTATTTATTAAGTACACGAAACTTCTTGTTTATTAAGTACAAAAAATTTCTCGTATTAACTTTCTTGTTGTTTTTACTTTCTTGTTTATTAAGTACACGAAATAAAGGTGTGGCTATATAGTATTCTCGAAAACATTAATCATTGAAAGAATAATCAACAAGTTCTGATATTACATTATCAGTAATAATTCTTTAAAATTTTTATGTAGCCGTGTAAGTGTAGAGCACTTTTGAAATTTTAATCCTACTCCATTTTAAGTAACCACAGCTATCAAACCATCATAAATTTAAAAAAAGTTGTAGAAATTTATTCTTAAATGATACTGTGCTGTAAAACAATCTGTAGTATGGTATTAGATGTTATCTAGATATAGGCTACTTATAATATGGTTTGGTATAGATTTTAGACGATATTGATGAAAACATAGCACATAAAAATTAATAAATGCATATAAATGTTAAATAGGAAACAATAAGAAGCTGCTGATGAAACATAATGAGTTTTAAACTTGCTCTCTTCATCTTACTACAATTAGAAGGATAACAAAGGACTTTTTTAGCGCAATGGATGTATAGTAATTGCAAGAGTTATATCTAATGTAGTTATGTGACGGTGCCTTGACGTAGAGGCATTTGATCTTCCCCGAGAGCTGGGCGTCCCGATTTCGAGTCCCGATTCAAGTATGGTTGTTCTTCTGTGTTCTATCTGTAATGTGAATGAATGTTCCCCCTTATGAAAAGGGGCTGTGCAAGAGACTGTGATGAATGAGTGGCTAATTTGTGCTAATGGCTATAGTTGGCTCTATTTCAAAAACAAGACACGCTCCTTTAGGTTTAAAACTCGCTGATGCCTTGGCGAAGCTTTTCCATTGCAAATGCACCTAATAACAAAAACAACAGATAGTCGTGTATAACAAAGAATAACCAAATATATTCTGTGATAGTCAAAGATATTTTATGTTGTCGAATTCAAAAATTACAAAATGCCAGAGAAATAATGGAAGTGGCTTCAATACGCACATTTTTAATGCCTTGTAATTTGGAGAGTTAGTAATGTAAATAAAGTCTCAGTATTATGCCATAATTTTCGAAATTGCTTCTTTTAAAATTAAGGTGGAAGTTTTTATTTTATTTTATTTTATTATTTTTTTGTACAATCCTACTATTGAACGGAAGAACTATAAAATGACCCAATGAAATACAAAAGAGTGACTTTTATTTTTTTCTCCTTTTTGCAGCCTTTTCATCATCTTAAAAGGTAGAAAAGAAAAGAGGTTCCCTTCTTAAAAATCCATATTCTGCTATTCTTTCGAACAAAGGAATTTAAATTTCTTATGAAATATTACATCACCTTTATGTTCCTTTGAAGTTTTCTGTTAATTTTCTTCCGCTTTTCCCCCTTCATTATTGGCATAGATTTTAAGAACAATTTCATCTTTGTTAAGATAGTGTAGTGTATTAGAGTAGAAAGTTTTTCACAGTTTTTTTTTTTTTTTT
>JAOUZG010007662.1:0-17817 GCA_026289955.1 Argiope argentata | reverse complement strand
AAAATACATCATTTAAAAAATATATAATTTTTAAAAATTTCGAAATATTTTAGACAATTTAATTTTTAATTTTTCTATTATTTTTTTATTACCTAATGTAAATATATTCGGAACCAAATTGAATCTGATTTTGTTATTCCAATTAAATATTAATTTTTAAAAATATTTTTGTGCACACCTACTGAATTCTTATGGGAATTTTATGCTTTTCTGAACTAAAATTGATTTTTTAACAATCTAAAAAAACTCGAAATATAAAATGCATTTCTTATTTTCCTTTTATATTTGATCAACATTTTTGTAATTGATTCTATTAAATTTCATCAAAAATTAAGGTATCTGGAACATTTCAAAAATATTTAATTCTAATTACAATACTATTTTGAGAAAAGTAATTAAAATTAAATTTTTCCCTTCTAAAGCCTTCAGATATATTTTTTATTGGAAAAGACGTTTTAAACAACTTTTTTAGTCAAATGTAAACATATCTTTTGTGAGGAAATCAAAAATAAAATTGAACGTTTTCATTCCTTTTTGCTTATTTCAAAATCTACTATCCCCTTTAAACCAAGATTTGTTAAGAAGAAATATTTGAAAGTGAGGATCGTTTTTCCTAATTCTTTGAGGTATCAGGTTATGGCTTTTACAGACCTATTGCAGATTCTTTTTCTTCCGTCTTTATACTGAAACCATTCACAACTCGCGATGAATAATAAGGCATGGGTAAAAAAAATACCCCCCCAAGATAGATATAACAAATCGTTGCTGAAGGGGAAGAAATAATTATTTACTAATAAAGTATATTTATAATCCCCTAAGCGAATCATAATAAAAAAATGAATAATAGTTAATGAATAATAGCCCCGAATAAAAGAAAATGGTTTCTCATTTATTTAAATGCGGCATATGTTCATATCCTACTAATATTTATTACAGGTAGGTTATTGTGTGAAAAAAGGAAACCAAGTCCTTGCAATAGCTTTTTAGTGATATCCTAAATTTTTACTATGTAAGCAATTCTGCGTATTAATTAGCTTTGAAACTGAATTTTAATTCAATTGAACTGGTAGCAAATTGCATCACTTTAAAGAAACCATTAATATATAAATTTAATAATGTAAACAAAGATTGTGCAGCTCCTAACATGCTGAGAGATGTCCGGCTCTATAATATGAGCTTAAGTAAAAAAGAGCAATCAACTAAAAGATTCAGCAAATTGTCCAAAAATAATTGATAATGTATCTAAAATTAAATAATATTAATTTCGTAAAAACATGTAGTTGTGCGACATTTTAATAGTTTGTAAATAATTTTTCAAATTTGGTAGATGAGCTTGAAAATATGTATTTTATTTTTAAAAAATTGTTTTTTCTTTACTTTCTATGCATTTTTCTTAAATTCATTTGAAATGTTGATTAAAAGAACTGAATTAATAAGCAAAATCTGTTCTTTGCATTTTCTAGTCATATTTTGGTGTATAATTAAAGTGTTTTTTCCCTGTTTGCTTTATTCGTAATTTTTTAAAGTTTCTTTTCCTGTCATTTATACATAAATAATATGCATTAGATATGTATTAAATTATTCTTAGTAAATAAGTAGTTATTAAACTTCGCAATATAATTATGTGATACAAAGAATAGATAATACAGATAACCTAAAGCATTTCATTGGTATCTAGTACGACATATATATTTTTTACTTTTTATAAGATAATTAATCTGTTAATCTAGCCTAAAATCTTTAAAAAAATATTAATATATTTTAATTCCAAAAGAAATACACTTTTTTTTCCTCAAATTGAGAAACCAAGTTGATTAATGAAGTTTTATGTGCAGTACTATATTTTTATTTTTGTACAAATAAAATGGCAAAAACAGTTATTTAATAAATAAGTTTATTTACGTCAAAACACTTAAAAAGAAATTTAAATATGCATTTTCAAATTAAAATTGACAATATCCGAGGTGAAACTTAAAACGGAATACGGTCTAATTCCCTTCGTCGTCGTTCTTCAAGCATTTTTGTAACCACCCTACGTACATAAAAGAACAACAAACATCCATCATAGAAAACTAAGTTAAATAACAAGAAAAAGGGTCTATCCACATGAAGAGATAGCATTACTGATGTAAAAAGTATAGAGAAAATACTTAAACGACGATAATGCTTATGATTAAACTGAAATAATATTATAAACTGAAATACTAAATATTGTATCAGTAGATTCTTTTGTAAATTGAAGTTCGTGTTGAAGATCTCCGATATTTTGGGGGAATTGATGAGATAAAATAATAGGCCTAATAGTACAAAAATATCCATAAAACATTGAAATATTTCGTCTCTGAATGAACTAATTATAATATAGGCAAAAATGAATGAAGGAAAATCTTTATAGTATGCTAGGAAATTTATGCCAAACCACATTGCTAAAACGAACAAGTGACGTTTTGACACAGAATATTGAAAAGCGGTAAGTAATATCAAGATGGACGATAATGTAATCGCGCTTGTCATTGGAATAAAATGACCAAAGACATGTATGAGGAGAAACGCCTTGATGAAAACTATGTTGAAGTGCAGGATGAAATTCTGATCAGATGGTATGTTGAGAAAAATGTAACTCCATCTTGGGTCGATTCTTCCAACAACATCCTAAAACAGAATCATTTTGCATCATTAAACTATACTAAATAATGGTATTAATAAGTTTTAAATATCTAAATAGTAAGAGAATATGAAAAAAAACTGGCATTAAGATCATTCAAAGTGATTGCTATATTGTGTAGACGCGTCTTATAATTTTACACCACTGCACTCGAATGATGCGTCTTACTCACTATTTAAAATGGGGCATCATTTTGACGTTTTATTTATGTATTCATAATTTTTTTTGAGAATGCCTTCCAGAAAAAGGATGAGTAGAGATAGTCATCGAATTTTCATGTCCTACAGCACGATGAAACACTCATCATGTGACTAAAGTCACTGATGAGTATGTCAATAAATGTATGCCAGTGTCCTGGCATGGGGAAAGCTCATCTTTCTAGTGATATGGGCATCCCAGGTTTGAGTTTCGGCTCGGGAATGGTTGTATGTTCTATCTGTAAGTGTGAGAATGTACCCTCCCCCGTAAAAAGGAGCTGTACAAGCGAATGGGAGGGTTTAATAGCTAAGTCGTATTCTTGCCGTAGTTGGTGCTACTTGAAACAAGAGACGCTTATTTCGGCTTAAAATTGCTCATGCATGAACGAAGCTTGTCCATGGCAAGTACCATTAGAAAAAAACATAATAAATTTATTTTAAAACTTCTGGTAAACCGAATCTGTGTGTTATATCTTAACACTTATGTTGATATAGACTGTTACAAGTTGCATATGTCAATTACAAATTTCATACCGTTAGGATTTCTTGATATAAATCACAACCCGATTGTTTTGTTGCAAGTCAGTGGAACTTCATTCATATAAGCATTCATAGTGAACATCGGTTCGATCAATATATACTAAAGTAAAATGTAGGATTTTTACTAAAGTAAAAATGCGTTGTGAAACAAACATTAATGGAGAAGAGTAGTGCAGAGTATCAAGATCAAAGTGTTTCGAGAGATTTTGAAAACTCAGACGAAATAAGCTTGCGTTTACTTGAAATTGATAAGGAAATTTATGATAGTGAAATATTATCGAGAAAACGAAGACACAGAAGGAGATTAATAGGCGATTCTAGTGAATGTTCTGGAATCGTGGACACACCATCAGAAGTATGGAAGTAGATAGATAATGCACCCCTGAAATAAAGAAATTTACATGAAAGCCTGACGTAAACGCTTTGATTTTGTAAAAATTAAGAACTAATCCGAAGTCATTAGAAGATTTTGAAGAAATGTTGAATATAAATTTATAAATTAAAATAATATCCATATTATGGTGGAGCTATTTAATCTTGCTTATAGTATTTAATCTGAAGTTCGACGATTCTCCTATTATTCTTCTGATTTCCAAAAGAATCCGAATTTCTCCTGTTGTATATATTGAAATAGCTGACAGATATACATTCGAAATGCAGGGTATTCGACAGGGATACATTAGCTGACAGAATCGCACTATAGCATTCAGAAAGGGTATATTTTGACAGGGATACTTTGAAGATTCGATCAGCAATTTCCTTGGGTTTTTTTCACAGTTATTGGTGTAAAGAATGCCAAGATAGTTTGAACAGAAGTTGGCATTTGTAGCAAGAATAATTTCAGCAAAAGTTCTTTCAGAACGTTGTATGAAGCAGTATAATGATTCATAGTCCTTGAGTAATTCTGAAGTCTTTCTATCCCTTATTTCGTCACCGAATAGCATTTTTTTTATTTCTTGTCGCCGGAGCTTTGAATAATATGCGTTTTAATTGCCGTATATGGATCTACTGCATCGGGATTTATGATTGCATCCCGTGTTTATAGCAGCGGATTTCGGCAGGAAATTCGATGCGATGTAGTTACATTTCGTTCACTGTTTTCGGTATAACCAAGCTCAAAGGTTCTTTTACACATAGCAAACCCCAGATGTGGATCGCTGAAATTGTATGGAGGAATTCTTAAAGCGCTTACTTCAGCTATTCTGGGAAAACGAAAGCGGTTGTACCGAAGATTTTTTTTTCTGTTTCATAAATTTTTTGTCCAAGTCACCACTATAGAGGAAATGATTTGATATTATTAAAATGTTGTTATGATTTCATCTTCCAAAATAGAGCACTTAGGAATTATTCCCATAGAAATCCATATACTTTATTTTACCTCGTTTCTTGCATCATCTGAGCGTACCCTCTTCAGACAGAAAATCCATCAGACATCGGCTCTAGCCTGGCGCCTCCAATACTTACGATTGCGCGAAGTAAACAGGTGCACGGAGAGGATATCTTTCCCCACAATATCAATAAGGTAATTTTAATTAACAATATATAAGAAATATAAAATTATTCAGTTTTTTTAAAAATAAAAATTCAGTTATTTCATGAACAAATGTTCTTTATTAAATCTTGCCGGAAGGGATTAAAAATGCCTACAGAATTGTAAAAAAGATATATTTTAATTTTTCTGGTGAATTCAACTTGAAACACAATCGCACTCTTATATATAGGAATAATAAACAAGACTTTATATTAAGTGAAAAATAATGAATCGAATTACTTTTTTGAGTGTAAAGAGTTAAATATCCATCTTTGAAATCAATGGAATTAAAATTCATTTTTTCAAGTTGTCTGTGAAAGTAACATATGCCTTTTAAGTTCGCTTATGTTTACAGAAATGTGATGCAATTAGTGTAAAATATTATTTTAAGTTTTTGTTATAAGAGGCATTATTTAGGCAGAGTGTAATTTATGTAGTGAAGATAAGCAGGTATGAATTTGAGCACATTCCCACTGATAAAAGGGTGACCAATATTATTGTTACATATGAATTACATTATTTTAATTTTATATGAAATTATATTTTGTGCGTAAACACCATTTACAAAAATACTATAAATTTATAGTATACAATACTATACTATAAATATATCTTTATTTCATTTCTTTTTTTCTTTCTTTTTGTATTTCAGTTATACAAGGATAGTCAGGCTATCCGCCCAATCAAGAATTTCTTCCAAATTTAGTATATTATTCATAACATGCTCATATTTTTTTATATAGTTTGGGATGAAAAATAAACACATGATATATTTTGTACAAATCATAATTATATGTCAAATTTTACGCTATTTGATCAAAGGGAATTCAATTTCTATAGTTTGTCGCGTTTTCAAGTTATCGTTCCCACAGAAAAATTAACGAATAAGACGTGATGCATGAAATATTTTTGACTATAAGATGGTCAAGAGAATTTTCTCCAAAATTTGGAAGAGAAGTTTTAAACTATTCCAATTTTCTGTATTTCATTCAGTATTTCAAAAATAAAAATTTTACCATACAAAATACGAATGCCTATCCGTTAAGACATTCTTAATACATTTTTAAGCTTAATTAAAAAACCAAATTTCAAAAGTAATTTAAATATTTTCATTCCCTGGTTTTATTTTCCCTATTAGTTTTCAATGATCAACATAAAAAGGAAAGAAGGGGGGGGTAATATTCTGGATGCCCTCCTTAGAAGGTACTTTCACTTTTTGAACGATAAATATCCTAAAAGAGAATCAAAAGTACTGTCATGTTCTGGAAGCTATTTACATTTAGTAATTCCTGAAAAGGACCCGTAGGAGACAAATTCACATTGTACCCAGATGCCAGTTATCCTCATTTTGCCACTGATTCGAGTTTTTAAATCTTGAATATCTGTTCGTAAATCAAGTTCCCTTTTATTAAGAAAGAAGCGGCAACAATGGGATTGATTTACGATTCTTTGTTTTTTGGTACTTGCATTTATCCAATCCTAACCTTAAATTTGAAAATACAAAATAAAATAGCATCATAATATAAATTATCTAAACTAAAAGAAAAAAGTTTGCATTTTGTAAATTTATTTTTGCAGAATTAATTACCAAAAAAAGAATTAAGATACTTAACATTATACATATTTATGACAGAATAATGCTCACTATTTAAGATTGATTTTGAATGTGATAATAATCATTCTTAAGAATTTCTTGTTCATAAAAGTAAACGAATAACACGATTAGATCAAACTTAGTTCAACATAACAAATCTTTTGACAAAATAAACTTATAAAAAGATTTTTTATGAATAAAGCAACGCATTTATTTTTTGCAATGTTATTCACGATTTCCAATGCTTTTAAGTAAAATGGGAATTGACAATTTACTTTAATGCGAGAAGTCTAATGTTGCTTAAATTAAACTAAAAAATAATTAAAAATAGACCAACTTACATCCCAATATGTACTTGACATGTTTTACCAGGATTTAAAATTCGATTTCACTCCTAAAAAAATTGAATATTCAATTATTAATCTCACCACACATAAAATTGCAAATATTGTTCATATTTCAATATATTTCAAAAAAGTGTCCACGTTGTTCAATTAAATGCATTATTATATCTTATTTCTTACTTTCGTTTCGGGTCATAAACAACTTTTAACCTTGTAATTCGATCCTTTTCTTTCCATTCTGAAGGAACAAGAGGCTTTTATAATTTTTATCAGTGCATGAGCGATGAGGACGTCATCTATGTTGGTAGTTACCTTTTCCCCAGTACCAGTTAAATATTTATATATCAATGTCAGATTTCACATGCATTAGATACATACACACTCTGGATCTTTTGTGGCATCAAGTCCCAATCTGAAACATACTGACTGACTTACTAACAAACCAATACCATGCACCTGTATTATTTCTTCTCATTATTGGCTAGATAAGTGAGGGTTTCTGAATTCTCATTTCAAATCCTTCTAAGACAATGAATGAAGATTCGAATCTTTATGATAGATTTAATTTGTACTAGGTCTATAAATGTAACAATCTGAAGGATCTAGAACACTATCAAATTTTTCCCGAGATGCCTGTGAACAAATTTCGGGAAAGAGAAAAGAAAAACTGTGCTCTTATTATTATAAACATTTTTGAGTGACTAATTGGATAAACGAAAATGTTAAGAAGGTTATTGCCCAAATTTTTACTCTTCAAACTCTCTACACCTTATCAATCAACCTCTCTACATCTGAATGACGTTGTCACAAGCAAGAAAAGTCGGAAATAACATTATTTCTGAATTTAGATTCACAACAAATCCAAAAAATTATTGTTTTTGAATTCACTATGTCTACTTTCGATTAAACTTCAAAGTTTGTGAAAGAAAAATATTGCTAAATTGCATTGCTTATTGTAAATGTATTATTTGAAATGTTATTTCGGAGACAAAAGTGGCAGTACTCATTTCTCCTTATTTATTTAATAACTTATTAGGTTTTATTTAACTTAATTTATATGCATTTTTAATTTAAAAGAACCCCTTTAAAAAACAGAGAATTCAATTTTTTTAAGTGAAAGCTCTATTTACATAAATAAAAAATGACTTATTTCGGACATAGATGAAAATTTTTAATGTTAAAAAGTATGTTTATCCAAAAAATTATTAACAAGAATTAATTTATTAATGGCCGGCCCATGCTTAATATGTGGCTTTTATACAGTTCGAGACTTACATTTCTCTAATTTGTATAATTAAATTACATTGTCTTTGTTATTTAAAAGAAAATACTAAATAAAATTTCTTTAAAAATATTACCAAAAAATACGTGTACTGTTTTTAATCCACTCGATATAACTTGCATTTTCAAAGAATTGTTTGAACGTTTGTTATTAATATCTTAGAATGTCTAAATAATACATGAAATAAAAATTTTAGTTTCCAGTGCATGGGAGGTGCTCAACGAAAAATCTTCATGGGAAAAACATACGACTTTCATCTTCAAAAATAAGTAAACCTCAAGATTTCTTTTTTTTTTTTCGTTTTCCTAAAAAGGATATAAATCAATTTTTTTTTCGAATAATAATTATTAAAATAAGTGAGTTAAAGGAAAGTGGCCCTTTTGAAAATCTTCATGGAAAAACCCTAACACTTTCATTTGGGAAACTGAAGAAACTTCATGAAGCCAGCAACTTGTTGCTAAAACGAGTATTTGGTCAAACTGTTTTTGAATAATAATTATTAAAAGAAGCCAGAAGTCAAAACTCAAAACTCAAAACACTCTTCTTATTAATTATTTATCCATTATTCCAATATTTAAATCTACTAGATCGTCGTTATGCTGATTTTTGTGATTATTTAACTGAATGAGAAGAATCTGTCACAGTGAATATTCTAATGATCTTTTATTTAAAAAAAAATATGTTTGATGTTATGCTAGTGCATCCTTTTACAAGCAATAATAAACGCTATTTAAATTAGCGGCTTCTTATCAGCAAATTTAATTCTACAAAAAATGATTGGATTTACCGCTGTTGAAATGTGAGGACATGATGACATCGAATCATTGATTATACAATCTTGAAACTGACTTTCTGTTACAGATACCGTGATCTTTTGATGGATGATAAAGTTCTTTCTCATTTTAACTTTTTCAGTTTTGAAATAATATACTCGAATCTGTTGATAAAAATATAAATAAAGAATTGTAATATTTATACACTGTTTTAATAAGGATAGGTTAAGGTTTTATAACTAAAAATTAGTAATCCTGAATATAATATGAATTATTTTTTTGTTTAATATTGCATTCATATCTAGAGGCCCTCCAAATAATATATATGTATTACGCCAAGCTTAAATTGTTTTAATAAAAAAGGAAATTTTTGATTATGAAATTAAAATTAAATTATCCTTTTAAATGCTATTAGATTTTTTTCACGATATATTCTAAAGTGCATTATTGGTATAACAAATAGTGCAATTTTTTTTTATTTCACTAAAATTCATCTTTTTTTTCTGTATCATTTCACGCACTTTTCGCATTTTGAGTTTTGCTCACAACCTGATTATGAACGTATTTTCATCAAAAATAAAAAGATATTTAACTTTTCTATACACTTTTTTTATAATTAGTGTACTCTTTATTTCAGTATGTATATTTAGAATTAGACATTTACTAACAGTTAAAATTCAATTAAATGTTATTGATGTATACTTCTCTGTTTCAGCTACTGGACTGCATCCGAAACCTGAAGATGAGAAGAGTCAGGTAAGAGTTTTTTTTATTCTTCCCTGATAAATGAAGTAATTGAGTTAGATCGTGTTTATTCCACTTCGATGATAAAACGTACTATCTACTGGAACAGTTTTACTAGGCCGACATTCTGGAATAAGAGTAGCTCGTCTTCCCCGCTATCTGGGTGCCCCGGATCGGAGTCCCAGTTCGGGCATGGTTGTTCTCCTGAGTTCTATATGTAAGGTGTATGAATGTGCCCCCTCTGTTAAACAGGGCTGTGCAAGCGAACGAGATGAGTGAATAGCAAAAGTCGTACTCCGGGCCCTAGTTGGCGCTGCTACAAAACAAGAGACGATGAATCGACTTAATCACTTAGATACTTGTCCATAGCAAGTGACATTAGAAACAACAGAGTTATGATATAATAAGTAATTGCCAATAAATTATGTTGATTGATAGGACTTATGGTTATATCTTTCAGATTATTTTATATTCTGCATAGAGTGGCAGGTAATTCACATAAATTCCTGCACAGTTAATTTCAATTATTAACATAACATTAGCAAATGACGAAATAACGAAACAGAAAATTAAAACATGAATGAAATTACAATATTAACTCATTTTGTTCCATAGAAAAAATTTCAAACTTCGCAAAAATATTTAAGTTTTAAGAAACATGAATAAAATTAACTACATTAGGAAAATAGATATTAACAGGAGGATAGAAAGATTTATTCATAAGTTATTTTTAGGTTGAGTACGGGATTTAATTTAAATAAAAAAAGAAGCAAAATCAAGGATTGTGCCATTTCAAATCACTTATATTAAATAAAAAAATCATTTGTTATTGATTCGCACCCGATTTAATGAATAAAACGATCTTATTCAAATGTATTTAAGACACTTATTTACAATAAAATTCTGTTAATAGAATCCGAAATTATTAATGAAAAATGAATTAATAAAAAGACTCATAATATAATAGAATAAAAACACTATTCATATATTTTTAAATTATTGATAACAATGCGCATTTATTTATGTACTAGCCGCCTTTGGCGACCAGTCGGTTCGCCAGTATTAATGCTCACTAAAATTTTCATATAATATTTTATGTAGCTGTGTCTCATAACAGGTTTTTCACCAAAATATTTTAAAACCAAACAAATTTTGATAATCATTTAATTCATTTATAGTATTATTTTCTTCAGATGTTCTGTTCATTGTACTACTCATCTTTCTCTTTCAATCCAAGTAAAGATTGTCCCGGAATTGATATTTTACTTAAATTCGTGGAGGGAAAGGTCTAAAATTCTACGTTTTTATAGAATAATGAGATTCTAACTTTCATTAATGTAAGCACACTAAACAAATAACGACACAATTGGTTTTCAAGTGATGCGAAAGTTTAAAAACAGCTCGGAAAATGCCGCGCACAAAGGAAATAACGGTGACACATACAAACCCTTCTTTTCTTTTCTTTTTTTTCTCTCCTTTTTTTCTTCACTACTTTTCTTTTTGCAAACATTTTTTTCGCTTTATTTTTTTTCTTCCCTGCTCAGACTTTATTTTGAGCAGGCATAGATTAAATATTCATACCGACTAATAATTAAAGCAACTATTTTCTTTCTTTTTTAAACATCCCGTCATCTATGAATGAAAACCAACTGACTTCGCGCATTTCTTTCTAAACAAATCATAATTTATTACTTCCTGCTATCTCACTCAGTTGGCGTGGGGGAAGAAAATGCAGATTTTTGGCGGGAAAGTTAGAAAAGTGTCGTTTTAACCATTTTCCTCGCAGTTTTTTCATTTTTTCTTTCCATAAGAACCATCCTCGTGTCTTAACGAAACTATTAAACAATAAATTAGCCGAATCGGTCGAGCCGTTCTCCAGTTTTGCGCTTAGCAACGCATTTCGAGCTCCATTTTTATTATAATAGATTACTATTTAAAATCTACAATCAGACATGCTTCCAAAATATTTATGAAAATTACCGCAGTTAAATTATTAATAATCATCTGCTTGTTTATATTATGAAAAATAGTAATAATAAATATAAAAATATTATAATTAATTCTATTATTTCATTATCTTCATAAAAGTAATGATATAGCAAAACAAATACGCCTGTGGAATGTCTGGAAATTTAAATAACAACTTCTTACAAGAAGAAGAAAGCTATGATTTCTGATTATAATTTTTAGAGTCGATCATGTAAAAGAGGTCCAAAAAAGTGAATTATGTCAAGGAAAATTTTGAATGTGTTATGGTGACCAGATATTAGTAGTCAGTTTCATAATCATAACATGATATCTGTAATTAACAATACTCGATCTGCTTATGAGTTTGAATTATATTAAACCTATCATTTAAGGTTATTCGTCTTCACTTTGATGCTGCATGGAGCTTTTATCATCGGACAATGATTTCGGCAAAAGAAACTTCGAACCTGAGTTCGAAAAAAATATAGCATGATGTGGTTTCAACTTGAAGTTGATTATAGCTACATTGTTACAAAACTGTTTTTAAGATTAATTTTTTAACCCCCTGAAATTAATGAATGAATTGAAAGAATAAAAAATTAATACCTTAACATTTTTTTAAAAAAATATTTGTCCAACATGGGGCTTTAAATATTATGAAATGAGGCTATTATCAAGCCGGCATCCTGGCATAGAGGTAGCATGTCTTTCCCATGATCTGGGCGTACTGAGTTAGAGTTCCAATTCGAGCATGGTTGCTCTTGTGTCTTCTATCTGTAAGGTGTATGAATGTAACCCCTGTAAAAAGGGACTTTGCAAGCGAATGTGGATAGCTAAGTCGTACTCTTGACCCTAGTTGGCGCTAATTCAAAACAAGAGATGCTCATTTCAGCTTAAAAATTGCCGATGCATCAGCGAAGCTTGTTCATGGAAAGCGCCATTAGAAACAAATTATTATGATCCGTGCAGTGGAAACTAGAGGACCTACGTTTTCCGTAACATTTCTTTATTGATCACATTTCACGCAAAACAGAGAAAAGATATTAACGCGTGAGCCTCGACCTTATGAGGCGGTAAGTAAAGGCAGCAGACTATGACTATAGTTTGTACTTGAACTTGTGCAGCCACAGCCTGTAGAAAGTGTAAGAGGTTTGCTCGGATTATGGTCAGAAGTGAAGATACAGACGCCTCCAGAACTGCGAGATCATGTGTCTGTATCTTTTCCACACAGCTATAAACACGTAATTTAATAAAAATTCTTGGTGACAAAAAGATTCCTTAAATACTAATACAAACAGGGATGGAAGTTGTTGCTTATGAACTTAACGTCATGAAATATGGAACGAACTCCGCGACAATTTCATGATTAGAAGATACCCATTAAAAGATTTTTGCTGCAGAAGAATTATGAAGAGTGTTAAGGGGTTGCGAGATATCGCAACTCATTTTTAAAATCGCATCGTGTAGATTGATAAAACTTCGCATACTGACCAAAAAGGGTGAAACAGAGTTAATTGATTCGCTTTTATCGGAAAGGTGCTAAATGATAAAAATGGAATCAAAATGATGAGTGACAGGTTTAAACGCAGAATGATGCCCACTGAAGGGAATAATTTGGAAGGAGGCTCCATACGATATGAACAAGATTTCAGGTCCGATTTCACCATAGAATCCAAACAGGGAAGGCAGACACCAACTCTGGCTATTCCCAGCCTCGGTCTTAACGGCAAGCCCAAGTACTAACCCCTTCGCTTAATCCCTAGCAGATTAACCACTCAGGTCACTAGGTACCAGCCGATTGATACACTGGGGACCACAGTGCACCACCCGTCTTTCGCCACACATAACCAACTGGGGAATTAGCTGGGTCGCCACGCATAGCCAACTGGTGGGACTTGGGCTGTCCATGAGAAGCAAGAAGAAATCAGAGCGGCAACAGCTTCTCATAGAGAACTTCTTCTCTTGCCGTCGGGTGGAAAATACAGCAGAAAGCAAAAGGTGGAGGGGAGAATAAACCATAAAGGAAGTAAAGATGCCTTGGGAACCTAGGGATTGGGACACCCGCATTTACCTCATGAGTTTCATCCTGACGTACAAGAAAATATCATCATTGTTTTTTGAAACGATTAATTTTCAAACATTATTCTATCAATTTAACCCTTTACAGTCCGAAAAATAATTAGATGCAAAATTATTCACCTAATGCAAAGATTTGTTTATTGCTATGAAAAATAAATATATATAATTCTTCTAAATCAAATTTCTTTGAAAGATTAATCTATATTTCTTAAACATTATGCAGGCGTTTTGAACAATTTAATTTGAAAAATAAATAAACAAAACGTCAAAATGTTGCACAGTCTTGAATGTCGTGTCACAATCGGCATCTGACAACAAAGGGTTAAAGGGAACTCTATAGACAAATGATATAGAATTATTACAGTTTCCATGCCGGCTTTCTGGCACAGAGGTAGCGCGTCTTCCTCGTGTTCTGGGAATCCCGGGTTTAAGTCCCTGTTCGGGCATGATTGTTATTCTGTGTGCTATCTGAGAGATGTGTGACTGTTCCCCCCTGTAAAAAGGGGTTGTGCAAGCAAATATGGTGAGTGTGCAGCTAAGTCGTATTCTTGGCCCTAATTGGCGCTGCTTCAAAAACTATAGACACTCTTTTCGGCTTAAATCTGCTGCTGTATCAGCGGGGTGCTTGTCCATGGCAAGTACCATTAGTAACAACAGCAACACCTTCCATTTGTTTGTTTTTTAATTTTTTTAGAGTTTTACAATAATCCTCTGGTTAAATATTTATTAATGCATTGGAACTTTTGTATAAAAAACCCTGTTCTGAAGTACAATGGTTATTTTTCATTGAAGAATTATTTTATCTTTGTGCCTTTCTATTTGCGGGCAGTTTTAAAAATCGCATACACGACCAGTTACAAAACTTTACATTTTTAAATGTTTACATTTTTCAAGAAAGATGAGCAAATATATACTTCCTGAATGATGTTTGCTACTTATATAACTTACCAATATATGCAAAATAATGTTTTTTTTATTTTATTTGAATCATTTAACTATTTTATCCTGTTCATTTTAATTGCCATATATATCTATATCAAATTAAGGATTCTGCTTACATCTCTACACTGTTTTCGTTGTGATATACCTAAAGTTGAAATCCATTTAATGAATATTAACTAAAAATAATTATATGCATTGTTTATACATTGTTATGCATTGTTTATATTACTTTAATAAAAATGGACGACAAATAATAATAAAAATATCAGGCGATTTTTTTATATTTAGAAGTGTGGACATCATTTTCTATTTAATTTTCTTTATATATATGGGATAATAACATTTTCTGTGCTACTGCTGCTTTAATCCTCAAAATTTATTTATAGCACAATATATATGAGGGATTGTGTGACAAAAGTTATTTAACTTTAGAATTCTGGAAATTCTTTCATAAATAGTATAAAATTCATATTGAAATTTCATAAAGATTTATTTATCTTTTTCTACAGATACTTTATAACAGAAAAACATAATATGTTTAGTGTTGATTTTTTAGTTCGTTACAATGAATTATTGTAAAACTAAAATCCTTGAACGGAAGAATAGGGATGAAATGCTGGAAAATATTAGCTAATTTTTTTTAAAAAAAATGAGCCTCCCCGAACAAAAACCAGGTGACGAAATTAATTTCCACACGAGAGATTCATTTCCTAGTGATGTTAAAAAATTTGAAATAGAAAAAAATTCTTGTCCTTGAAGTAAAGTAAGATTTAAAAAATAAATAAATCTGGAATTAAAATCTTGAGTGAAGACAAAAGTTTTCGACTTCCCCCCCTCATTATTTAATGTGAGTGGCCCCCTCCTTTTGAGAGATCAAATTGCGAAATATTTTGAAGCCCCAGCAAAAATATTGAAAGTAAACTTTTTGTATAGTTCCCGAACATAAAAATCTTAGTTTGATCTTGAAATGCAGTTTGGATTCACTTTTTAGTTTATTTGGTGTGACCCTTAGACATATTGAGCAATTTTGAGTTATCCCGCTAGTCATTCAATCTAATCCTTGCAAACTTCAAAAAAGTTGAAAAGGCAGAAAGGATTCAATAATTGCCAGATGGCTTAAACATTTGAATCAAAAATTTCTTCTCTTTTAACCATTTCAGACAAAACAGTATCTGCCACTTTATGCTTACCTATGCACTTAGTGCATGTAGGCTTTTTACAAAAGGAATCCTTTCCTAAAAAAGTTTCGCCTAGTTTGGCAAATGATGTATTTTTTCTCATATATATGTGTTAATACTAAAAGAAAAATATTTTAATTATTACCCTCAGATTATCAATACACAAATTTCCTCGGGTTCGTTAGCCTTGCTTTAGTTCTCCGGTTGCTTATCCCGGTTGGCAGTCAGTCCATTTTTATTACATTCTGCGTTTTCCGCAGTTCAAAGTGTTTATTTTTACGATTACATATTGTTACTAATTAATATTATTATCATATAACACATAAAATAAGCTCACTTTGTTTAAAAAAATATTTGAACTTATTTGCATACGTTGCATCTAAATAGTGCTTTTAAAAAGTAACTCTCTAAGAGGAAATTTTTTGGATTGATAGCATTAAAATTGGGCCCAACACACATTCTGAATGATGACTTGAGTTTTTCCTAGATCTAAAACGTCTTAATTCAAAGATTCTAATCATATTTCGCATTTCTAATTAGGATAGAAGCTGTCATCGGTTCAGTCTCTCTTGCACGACAAAAAAATCTCAATGTAATGTGATGATTCGTATTTGAGATGAAATTTACATATCCACAATTGCTTGCATGTCATATAATTCTTTAACCATAAGACAGTTGTGAATAATGAATAGTAATTTTAATTGGATTAAACATTTCATAAATATATTTAGCACCAATCTGATAATTTAATTTTCCTTTAAAAAGCAAAAAAAAATGAAGTATTAAAAAAGGCAAGTTGTAATTAAATAATCTCTATGTTAAGCGATTATTGATAGTTAAAATTAAAATGTTTTGTGCTCTTTGTATATTTTATCAATGATGTATTCGAATCTTTCAGTTAAAAGTAGAACACCTTTTCACTTTCAGCTTTGCCACCTGTGTGCCTCAAAAATATTTCATGACAGCAGGTGGCATCACATTTTTAAATTCTCGCATTTGGCGACGTTTCAATGAGCCAAAGAGTAATTTTAAACATGAGCAGTAAGAAATGGATGGAGTTAAGAAGCGAGGAAAAATAAAAAATGGTTTCCTTTTTAGAGGAAGGTTGCCACTATTGTAGCTAAGTTCTGAAAATTCGAGTTTCTCATATTTCTGATTTGATTGCGATTTAAATGTTATCTGATATTTAGCTTATTTAAACTTAACAATGGATTCTTTAACAAGTGTGAGTGTAAAGTTTTCTTTTTATTTATTCTCTAGAAATAATATTATTTATATTTTTTTTATTTAGAATTGATGAAATAAAAATTAATTTTCATTTAAGATTAAACTTTTATGATAAGATTGTATATACATCGGATCAATTAGTCTATAAATTATATTTCACTCTGAATATTTTTATGTTTTCTTATGTGAACATAAGTGTTGTTTAGAAATAATTATTCAATAAAGAACCAGGATATTTATTTTTTCGAAATGTTATTGAAAATTTCAGAATCGTCCGTCATTTACCATTAAAATTGTATTAAATGTACAATATATCTCGTAGCTAAGTATATGTTAATAATTTTAATAAAAATTGTTGTATGAATATTTTTGTGACGTTCTGCGGAGGCTGTTAAGTTTCTCAAATATTGCTTTGGAATTAATTTGTTATTGAATGCCTTATTGCATTGGTCTTCTGAATGAATGTTCTGATGATTTGTATTTCGAAAACCATGCTATGCTTTGTTAGTTTTTTCAAGACAATTAATAAAAAATCAACATTCTTAATAGTATTTTTTTTGGAATATATTTAAAAGGCTTGCAAACGCATTTCTTAAACGCATGTGCAAATTTTGAGTGACTTTTGCCGAAGTATTATTAGGATGTTTTATTTCTTTCTAATACATTAATTTGCCAGATTAAGCTTATGATACGTATAATGAAATGATTTTTTTGTTAACTGCAGTGTAAAAGCATCTAATTAGATAGGTGTTA
>JAOUZG010007658.1:0-16967 GCA_026289955.1 Argiope argentata | reverse complement strand
CAAAACTCTGAGTAAGTCTAAAAATACTATCCGCATTATTTTGGTACAGGAGGTTAGTTTAGTAAACCAATTGATGTTTGCATACATCTCATGAGTACTTGTTTGGATAATGATTTTGGCGAAGTTTTATTTGTGGTTCATCTTTAGTATGGCGACAGTATGTTTTGCGTGCTGTGATATACAAGCATTGTACCGATTACTGTTTACTAATAGGGTTATCAGCTATTAAATAATTTCTATATTTCAGGAAAGCAATAGGTTTTAAGACCAGATTGGCTACTATTTTTCTAAATAGAACAACAGAGAAATGCTGTTTTTCTAAATGTATTTTATACAGAAAATGTAACACCAATCATGTAATCTCTACTTATAATAAAGTGCTCGCGTGTGTGTTGGTAATTAATAGACTAGACCGTTTGATCTAAAATACCAAAGTTGCCATAAATAAATATTTGAGGGAAAAAATATGATCCTTAAAGCGATTTTGAAAATCTTAATTAAAATTTTATTTATTTAATTAAAATTTTAATTAGAATTTTATTTATTTAATTGAAATTTTAATTAGAATTTTATTAAAATTAGCTAGAAGTAAAATTTTTTGCGTAAAAATCTCCGAAAATATTCCTACACAGAAATGATTTTACATCGTTTTAATATTTAAAAAAATTATCTTCTAAATGATGCCATATCTATTGTTATAAAATTCTTTAATCCAGATTTAATTAATTTTTAAAGCTATATTTGACTATATTTCATAATCATATTTTCATTGTTTTGAATGAAGCCCAAAGCGTTTTCATCATTACATCAAATATTTTAATGATTATTTGTCTCCCATTTTTGGTAAAAATTAAAGGAGGGTTTTGTTTAATATCTTTATAATTTACAAGACAAATAAAAAAGTGAAGTTACAGTGCTGTTAAATTTAAAAGACAGATTAATCGAATTTACGATTTTAATAACGCTATGATATTATGAAGTTAAACTTTATTAGAAAATTTCAAATACTCAATAAACCTATCATATATATAAAAAATTAAATAACTTGGCTTTAATATCTGAACAGTTGGCGAAATCATGGATATGAATTTAGGCTTAAGCAATCTAACTGAAATGAAATTTAACCAATTTGTCCGGTAAACAAGTTGCTCACTAAACGCGATTTGTCTATAATAAAGTAAATTATGGGATAACATCCTTTGTCGCTATAGCCTTCTTTGTTTAGATTCAAGTTCAAAAAATAAAGTAAAATAACATAACATTATAATTTTGTAAATCCAATACCAGTTATCATCTACTAGTAAAAAGAAGCATATACTAATGTTATTTTTAATATATTCATTGAATTTGAAGTTTAACGATTTTTATTGTTTGAAATTATTTTTATTTAGAACTAATAAAAGAAAAATATATGATGTTCGGTTGTGTTACACTATACAAGACAAATAGTTAGATCTAAAGCCACCAAGTTTTGGCCAGATAAATGTTAGAGAGTAAGAAACTGCATTTCTGGTCGATTAATTTATAATTTTAATTATAATTTTAACTTATTAGAAAGTGAGCATGATTTTGAAGTATTTTCTGTAATAACTTTCAAAATATTACTACTTAAAACTGGCTATTTAAATTATATTAAATTCTTAAATTTGTCGTTTACAATTATACCAATTTAGTTGCTGTGCAAGCATTCTTTTGAATGTCAGAAATTATTTAAAAATATTTCTTGTAACAATTTAAGTAACAATTTTAATTATCGTATTGAAATTTGATTCGTTTTTATTATTTCAACACATACTTAATAGGCCTATTTTAACCCAAAGTTGAATAAAAAAATAATTGTCTAAGCAGTTTAAATAAATAATCGTGAAGTAAAATTACATTACTGTAAAACACGACTTATTTAAAGCAGATTAACCCTAATTCTAATAGTATTATAATGACATGAGACTTGATCCCATGAAAGAGGCCCATGTACAAAATAAACGGAGCCTACTTTTGTTCCTCTTTAAAAATTCCGCATCACACAGTCTAAAGCAGCAGAAATAAATTTACTAATAAGGAAAATAATAGAAGTATTGATACTTTTCTTTAAAATTTGATGAAAACTCAAAAGTCGTGCAGAATTTTTTTATTAAAATCGTTATCAATTGAATAAACAAAAAAGTGCATTTTAATTAAAAAATTTTATCTTCGTTTTAGCAAAGAAAATAAATTCTATAGTTTCTAATTCACATTTAACGAAAATATTTTGTTTATGTTTAAAAGCATTTTTTAAAATTTGTATACCTTAGTTTCAAGTTTTCAGACACTTTTTTGCTGTAAGCGTTTTCTATGAAAATAATATTATTTATTTCTACAATAAATAAAATATTTATCACAATCAGGGTTTTGAAAAAACAAGATAGGCGGGGACTTTTTTTTCTTTTTCTTATCTTCTCAGAGAAGTTAAGTACATGTGCTCGTACGCTCGTATACTTTTGAATGTGTCCATTGTGAATATTTGTGTGTCTGTGCGTGTGTGCATGTGTTACAATCAGTGCTATTAGTATCAATAATAACCAATAAATTGTCGATTGTGTGTGTAAGACTTTGTTATTAAATGACCAGGCTAATGTTTTTAAACCACAATTTTATTTTGTTTCGCTCATTCGAAAACATTATATTTTAAAAAAGATTTTTAAAAAATTATAACAATTATGACTAAGAAATTAAGCAACAATTTCTCTGTACTAAGGAAACAGAGAATGTAAGAATGTGTCCTATATATTAAGACATTAGAAAACGGACTTATCTTGGCAGTTAATTAAATCAGTACTTCTCTTTAGATGTGTGGTTGTAATTTAAAATATTTCTGATCTTTAAACAGTAAAGTTATAGAATTAAAATCTACAAAACACAAAAAGAATAAAAAAAACCACTAAACATAAAATAGGAGCACTTTTTTAAATTGAATTTAGGCTTCTAGAAAAAAAATTAAGTTAACAAACTCGAATAAACTGAATTTATTACGCATATAAATAATTTGCTCAGATTTTGATCTTGTTCAATCAAATAATACCAGCGAATAAGGAAAAAATTCGCAATATTCAAACACACAGTTAATTACCTATTCTGCTTTGTATTGCAAATAATCTAGAATAATTTTATTCTTCGTTTTTTCATCTATAAAATGAAAATATCGTTTATTCCTGTTTGTAGACGAATGCTAAGATTAGTAAAAATAAATGAAATCTTCTAATAAAGTTTAAATATAATTTTCATTCTAAGTTAAAAACAAAACAAAACGAATTTTTTTTTGCTACTGCAAATGTTTATAAAATTTCTTTGGATTAAAAACTAATTATTTTCAAATCAATCTTGTATACATAAATATGAAAATAAATATTGTTTTCCGTTTTGGCTATTAAACCTGCATGCTTACATTAAAGGTTTTCAAATATTTATCAATTCATTTTCTTCGGTAAACAAAATGTTTATGATTATATAATTTATATAAACATAAATAATTAAATAAAAACATGAATTTTCCTTGCTAACATGAATGTTAAGTAATAAGAAAATATTCCCCACGACTGAAGAAACAGATATGAAATTTCTTCTTATTATTTTAAAATTAAATATCGCTGTATAGAACATAGAATAACATTTTATTTGCGTGTATAAGTTAAAAGGGGCACGGTGTTTTCCTACCTGAGAATGCATACGATGTCTCCATTCCAAATTTTTGTTGCGGCCTTTAGCCTTTGAAAAGCTTGTTATCAGCCAGATCATATTCTAGTTCCTTTCAAAGTGAAAGCATAATAATAAATTATTGTAACGAAATAACGTCCCACCAACTTTTCAAGAACGATATATCGCATTCGATAACAGAGTAACTGATCATTAATTATGCAGATGAAGTGCCCGTTTGCTTTAATTACCTGTTATGTATTAAATGAGGTGTTTTATATATCTGCGCACTGCGTCCCACACATTTTTTTTATGTTAGGCGTTTGCCATCAATTGAACAACAAATCAAGTTTTCTTTGTAAAACAGGACATTTTCAAAGCGAAACTATTTTTTCTCTAAAGATAACAGATGTATATTTCAGCGGTAATGTGTTGAGCTTTTTATAAGGGACGAGTGCTGTCTTACTTAAATAATTTACACATATCCTTAAAGACTTGAGCAAAAAATAAATTTTATAAGAATATTTTCATTGATGCAATAAATAGCAGATTTTTTTTATTTGAATTATATCCTACTATTTAAATGCTATTGTAATTAGTTATTATACAAGTGGATTTTAAAAGTTAATATTTAATTAAATAATATTTATAAATAATTATTAAATATTTAATAAAATGATAAATAATAATTATTAAATATTTAATTAAATAATAAATTATTATTATATAATAATTAATGTTATTATATAATCACACATATTATAATAATTTAATTAAATAATAATAATAATTGATTTGATATTTAATTAAATCAATTGGTTAATTGATCATTCATTTCCAAAATCATTAAAATTGTATGTTGTCATTCAGAACTCAAAATTTCTGAAATATAATATATTGAGACATACGCAAAAAAAGGATAACAGAATTCCTTCCTCACAAATATGAAAAAAGTATAATCATCAATAGTCCGAGTAAGAATAATGCAGATTGATGTAATCTTTTCTTCATTTTTATTCTGAGGAAATCATTTGCGTTTTTGATTAATTTATTACTCTATTTCTAATGCATTATTTATATTATACTAAGAATATTTGCTTACATATTTAAAAAAGCATGTGAATATAAATAAAGATTAAATGGAATTCGCATGAAAAATATATTTCATTTTCTTACAATGCGCTTTCAGATAGCGTTAATTTGTATATTATGGTGTTATCAGTAGGAATGGTCTCTTTCAAACTCTCTCACCAAACTATCAATGTTGCTGGGGTTGTTGTTTCTTATGACCCTTTCCATGGACAAGCTCGCTGAGGTGGTCAGTGATTTAAGCCTAACAGCGTCTCTTGTTTTGTAGTAGCGCCAACTAAGACCAAGAAGTACGAATTTTGCTACGCACTCATCACATTCGCTTGCATAGCCCCTTTTGTACAGGAAGGGGAGGGACATTCACACACCTTAAGATAGAACACACACAAAAAAAAACCCATACCAGAAACGGGACTCGAACCCGGGACGCCCAGATCACGAGGAAGACTGGCAGATCGTGGGAAGTCAGACTACCTTTCAATAAAGGTCTTATACCCCCCCCCCCCCTCTTCCTCTGCATAAAATTGTGGACCCTAGATAAAGCTTCGAATATCTTGCAAGGCATTGATGAAAGGTAGTTGCGAGATATAGATTGGCGAAAATCCAATATTTTCAGTAAATCTTTCGCGTGAATGCGTATTTTTGACATCTTTTGTCGAATAGCTTTACACCAAAATTTGACACTTTTAATTTTGACAAAACTTGACGTTTTTAAGCGATTGACTTATGGGGTTAATGTATTTAGATGAATGCGGAAATACAGAAGGTCATGAGCATTTTACTGTGTATTAGCCAGTGTACCTAACTTTAACTACTTATCACTTTGAGATCTTTAGTTATGTAGTTTACTTGTACTCGAACAGTAGACAAATAGAATTTTTGTGTTTCGAGTACCTTAAAAGTTTAATAAAAAACAGACAAATTTGAGAGTCATTCCATGCACCAAATTTTATCCATCTTGCTTTCTAAAATCGGATAAAATTCCCTGCTTTTTTTCCGTTATAGTGTTCACAAATCGACAGACATTATACCAAAAGTGTGTTTTTCGGACTCGGGAAGGCCTAAATCTTGATTCTTCAAAATCTTGATTTCGAATTTTTTTGTTATTACGAGAAAGTAAAAAGTATATGCTAGTTTTCATCAAACTCATTAAATAATACCATATCAAAAATTAATTATTAATCGTAATTTATTAATATTTCCATATATTTTCAATTTTGCATACAGAAATCCACAGTGCCCACCTTACCTGAGGTCGGCAACTGGTTGTTTGTAAAAAGTAACATCTTTACTGCAATATGAGTAGTTGAAATTAGGTTCAATTTTGAAATAAAAGAACATTTGTCGTATTTTATATCCCATACATCACGATTCCTCGTGACAAAGAACATGTCTGCAATGAATTATATTTTAATAAATAAAAATCGTGCTTTTAAAGACTTTTGAGTTCATAAAAGGTTTCAATATTTTAAATTACATTAATGTTGGATCAAGTGTCAAACTGATTCAACGTCTCTTTTGAACAATCGCAACAGTAAACCTTTCCATTCCATGGTTAAAAAATAGGTATATTACTCTACCATAGAACATAATTATACCCACTTACGGCAACTATAATAAACGACAACTGAGAGGGCTATGGCCATTTTCAGGACACACCGATTATATCATTAGTCTTCCTTAGAGCCAACACCAACAAAGAGAAACTATCCATTATTCCCTCGAATGAAAAGAATCCTCAAATTATCAACAAGCATTGTCCTTCCCCTCGCAGAATAGAATGGGAAAGTTTCGCGTAGTCAATCTTACGAGTAACAACCTTTACTAGTCAGAACCATCCAAATTAACTTTTCTCGTGTCCGAGTGTATCATTTACATTCATTGGACGTACCTAGTGCTTGTAATTTTTATCTCATTCTTATTAGACCATTAGTAGGTTTCTTTTCGAAAATTGATCTTTGCCACAATTTTTGGAATGCATTTGCTTAGTCCTCTCTCCAGACGTGATGAACCATACCTACTTAAAAAATTTCTGTTCCTTGAAAATCCTTTGCACACTTGTATTACACTTTTCGTACATTTCGTAATTTTAATTTGATAATATTTATAAGATAACTTAATATTATTTTTAATCGATACATAGTATTAAATGAAGTCTCCTGAAACCGTCTGTATATTGAAACCACAAAAACTGGAGAAATAGTTAAAGGATATCGGAGATATTTATACCGTTTTGTAGAGCAATTATTGGAGAAGGTCTTAGTACATTAAAATGATAGCAAAATAAAAAAAGGAGCTTTATAATTGCTGTTTTAACTTTGCACTTATCCATGCATGTGTGAAGACCTCAAACTGCGCATGTGCAAATATAAAGCTGTGATATACATATGCAATACATTTCTTTGTTTACTTCTTGTTTTAAACAGCGATTCAAAACTCACTATACCCCCCCCCCGAAAAAAAAAAGGGAAATTCAACCTTGGCCGAAAGAGGAAAGAGAGTTTGTTTTGCGAATATGAAAGAAATAATGTCGCCACTTGGAGAAGGAGAGTCTTTTGAAAGCGAAATAACCGTCTTTCTTTAAATCTCACTGCAACCGAATTAAATAAAAATTGAAATAAAATTCTCAATTAAATCTTTTTTCCTGAGAATATACAAACAAAGGGCTACATTATAAGGTATTTCGAACAATATTTTCAATTAAGCATGTATAAATTTATAAAATGCATAGTGTTATCAAGTTATATAACATTACTAGCGCGGCATTGCCCGTGGCACAGCAGTGGAGACAAAATGAATCTCCTGAGGAGCGAAATGAACGCATGTGTTTTGTCTACGGATATATATTTTTACCTTTTTTACTATCTAAATATTTCAAAATGTGTGCTATGAAAAACTGTCCCGTAATATTTTTTAATAATTCCTAAATACATATTTATGTTTGTATGATGTGCCAACAAACATAAAAAAGAACATTGACAAAATGTTAACATGCCCATTTCATATCGGGAGGAGGTTACATTTAAGTTTGAAGAAAATTTTTCTTCTTAGATGCTATGTCATGGACAATTCCGGGCAGGTAATATTATATAACTTGATAACACTATTTATTTTATAAATTTCTACAAACGTAATGCGATCATGTTGTTGTTGTCACTAATGGCACTTGCCATGGACAAGCCGCCTGCTGATACAGCAGCAGATTTAAGCCGAAAGGAGCGTCTCATGTATTTTGAAGTAGCGCCAACTAGGACCGAGTGAACGACTTAGCTACACACGCACCACACTTGCTTGCACAGCCCCTTTTTACAAGGAGGGGCACAGTCACAGATAGCACACAGAAGAACAACCCTGCCCAAGCCGGGACTCTAACCCGGTACTATGCGATTGTGTATTGAAAATATTGATTGATATACGTACTTTATAATGTAGACAATTGCATTTTCAGAAACTGAATTTAAAATAATTACTTTGTTGGCATATTCCCAAGAAAAAAGATTTAGTTCAGATTTTTTTTTTTCATTTTTAATTTTTAAAAAATAATTTTTTTCTAAAGATACATTAATTTAGAATACGTAATTGTCGAAGAAACAGATTTACAATAATTTAAATATTTACAAAAAAAATAGTAATAAAATTTATTATTTTCATGCAATTTCATCTTTAAGTAAATTTAAAAAAATACTTTTTGCATCTTACATCAATAATTTTCATTTATTTTTATTATTGGATTTACTCTTACACGCTTTGAGAAAATTTCAAATACATTTTTTTACAAGTTGTCCCTTTTGAATTATTAAAAGTAAGTTTTAAAAAAATTAATTAAAAGTGAATAATACATAATACATTATAATACTGTGATGTGCAGATTAAAAAGATCAAATTTCTTCCTAACTTTTTAAATGATAGATTTTTGGGTTTTTTTCTAAGATAGATTCCATATTCCCATATAAACATTACGATATAATAACTATTAAGTGAAAACCATTCGCTGTAACATGTCATTTCAATAAGTTTTCGTCTCTTCGATGAAGAATTTGTAACCAGAGACGTAACTTGCATAGCGCCTTTCCAAGAACGATGAGAAACTTCAGAATAAGAAAAACAGCTTGACAAATGTCGAAATACGAAATTAATTTTTAAAATTAAATGTGGAAATCTCTATTTTTGTCATTACAAAATAAAACATCACCTTCAAAGATTTGAGGATACGAGGCGGTAAAACAAAATTGCAGCTTTTAATAGATCATCTTATGTAAGTTTATCTCAACATTTTTATTATTTTTTGTTTTTAAAACATTTTAAGTTATTTTAAACTGTAGAAGAAAATGATGATAATTTTTTTTGCAATCTTTAAATATTTTAACCTTCTGGAAATAAATATTAAACAATTAGAAGGTGGAAAGAATGACTTTTATTTAATTTTAGACAAGCCAATTTCCGATCATTTCTAAAGAATTTCGATAGGAAGGAATAGAGGATACAGTAATTAAAAAAAAATCCTTGTTGTTGTGTCAAATGGCACTTGTCATGGACAAGCCCGCTGCTGAACCCAGCAGCAGATTAAGCCGAAAGAAGCGTCTCTTGTATTTGAGTAGCGCCAACTAGGGCCAAGAGTACGACTTTTGCTACGCACTCACCACATTCGCTTGTACAAACCCCTTTTTACAGGGGGGCACATTCACACATCTCACAGATAGCACACAGAAGAACAACCATGCCCGAACCGGGACACGAACCCGGGACCTCCAGAACACGACGCAGACGCACTACCTCTGTGCCAGCAAGCCGGCAAAAACATTCTTAATGACAGCATATATTTAAAGCCAGTGAGGTCGGTGTCCTGGCATAGGGGTAGCCCGTCTTCTCCGTGATCTGGGTGCCTTGGGTTCGAGTCCCGGTTCGGGCATGGTTGTTCTTCTTCTCATCTCTCTGGTAAGTAGAGAGAATGTGTTCTCCGTTAAAAGAGGGAGATGTCTGGCCTGAAATTGCAAAACCACCATTGCATATATTGGAACTAAATCAACTTTTTAATTCAAATGCTGAAAAGTTTTTATGAAATCTCTTTTATCTACATAGGATATCATATTTTTCATCAATCGTGAGCCCTGTAACATACACTATAAACACATTCCATTACATTAAGGCCGGCGTTGTGGCATTTGGATTGCGCGTCTTCCCCATGATCTGGGTGTCCCAGGTTATAGTATGGTTATTACCTGGGGCATGGTCTGTGTTCTGTCTGTAAGGTGTGTGAATGTGCCCCCCCCCTTTAAAAAAAGGGCCGTGAAAAGTGGATGTGAAGAGTGAGTAGCTAAATTGTACTCTTCACCCTAGTTGGATCTACTTAAAAACAAGAGACGCTCATAATTGGCTTAAAATCTCTGATGCATCAGTGAATTTGTCCATGACAAGTGCCATTAGAACAAACAACAATAAAACCAGGACGAAAACTGAAAAAAAAAACTTTTATTCTCATTTCCCGTTTCGAAATTAAATATATAATTAAATAAATTGCTTGTTTATTGGCGCTAAATTTGGATTAATCAGTTCGATAATATGTTCCATTATTGAAATTAGAAATTTATTAATGTAGCGAATTCCCACATACAACATTTAAAACAATGAGATTAAAAATTTCTCACATGTAAAAGTAAGAACAAAAAAAAAATTAAAAAGATAAGTTTTTTAAATTCTTTTTATCATGTCAGAATATGATGTTGTTTTGAGATGAGGTTTTTGGCGTCAATAAAATTCCATAGGTGAAAAATAAAAATTTTATTATCTACACGAGCATCTAAAAAAAATCCGCTTTTAATAACGCGTTGCTAGTGAATTTACAAAAATGGTTTAAAAACTAAGTTAATGACAACAGAAAATGAAACCTAGAAAAAGGTCATTTTGAGCACTCGATTATATGAGAAGAAATAAATAGGAAACGTGATATTTTTTAAAACAATCAATGCGAGACAAAGTTTTTTTTTGGATCATTTGAAGTACTAAAGTGACTCATTCAATGAAACGATTAAAATGAATAAAAATATAATTTAACTTGCACGAGCACGTGGTGCTTGACCGTTCAAGAAATAATGTTCTAACACGATATATTGAAATATGCATAGAAGATTTCATTTCAATCTTTATTATTTTATTTAAACCTACATTTTTTATTCTAAGATTTTTGCTGTTGTTGCTCCTTTCAATTCCTACACATAAGCTGATGGGAATTATCTCTCTGAGAAATTCTCTAATAATATTTTCCGATTAATTTCACATACCCTCCTCCCCCTCCGCCTCCAGTATCAAATTGCGATCGTTTTTATTCAGCTTCGAATATCTTACATGGCATTCATAAACGCCTTACAAATTTGTCGCAAAATATAGATCTTTAGTGGAAATCTACCATTTTTACTGCATCGATTTAGAGAACACGTGTTTTAAATACCTTCTTACAAATCGATTTTCCACTCAAAGTTGACATGGAGCCACAATTTGAATCATAAGATAATTTACCATCTTTCAATCGATTTAAATCTTAACGTTTATGAATTACCTCGTTTACATGCATGAAAAAATATAAACCGACAGATAGTTAAACGCTTGAAAGATTTGACTCGAAATTTGATACGAAACTATATTTTATAAGGTTTGACGGTTTTTCAAACCCAGTTTTAAACACCGTTTTTTAAAAGTAAATTTGTCACATTTGAAAACCGGTTTGTAATTTAAAAAACGGGTTTAAAGAATTCATATTATTACGTAAAAATTAATTTTAAACATATTTGATTTATTTAATCAACTAATGTGTATTAATGAACTGCATTACCAATTATTTATTTCTGTTAAATGAACTAAAAAATGTAATTTCTAAAATAGGTTTGAAATTATTATATGCTTTGGAAGAACTAATTCAAGAAAAAAGACTAGTAGAATTAACAACGCTTTTGAAGCATTTGCATAATCCATAAAATATTTCTAATAAAGAAATCTAGTGCACTTTCTTTAGCTTCAAAAACCAAGATTATTATGTCATCTGGAAAGATATTGTCTTGAATATTTCCAAATTATTTGGAAATCGATTCTGATGAAGAGAAAATCGAAGAAACAACTCATCAGAGTAATGCTTTTTTTAAATAAGCAGTGGGAAAAACCATTTCATAAGTTTTTTGAAGAAAAACTTAAACTTCCAAATACATTGAAAGTTAAATTTTCATTATTTTAGACGATGAATTAAAGAACAAAAAATTTTAGATTTCTTATTTAATGACACGAAAAATATAAAACAAAGCTCAGTAGCTAATGAACAGTTATTTTTCAATTTTGGGCAATATTGTACTCAAAATAAGAACAACACTTGGTCACTGTTCAGTGGATATTTTATGCATTTTAAAAACCTATTTTCTTTGTCGAAATTAAAATTAGTGAAAATAATATAAATATTATTTGAAATTTTTGTTTCGAGTTTTCTTTATTTTGTGTAAGTAATATGTGTATATAATCCTTAATTTTCTATACATATTTTGTCTTTGACATTGTTTTTATTTCTTTGTTATTTTATTTAAATTAAAGGAAATATTTTTCTGTAAACTATTTTTTTACCAAAATTGCAAAATCGTTTAAAATTGATTTTTTGGAAATATTGAATCGGAAAACCGTTTTCTCAAAAAGTCGGATTTGGTATAAACCCTAATATTTTAGATATTAAACCTGTATTCCAAATTTTATACACATTGATGTCGTTTTGTAATTATTGAGTTCATTTGTCTTCAAGCAACCAGCCAGACAGACTTTCCTTGAATGGATTTTGCTTTAAATTTAATAGTGATCGACAAATTTGATTAAAAGACAGTATATAAAATTTCATTTATCTACCTCAAAGCATTTTTAGAATGGCAATGCATGAAATGATTTGTTTAAAACATTTTTCTAAACATTCTAAGCAATACCAAATGAAAAACAATCAATGTATGAAATGATTAATTTAGCGCGTTTTCTAATCATTCTAAGCAATGCTAAATGAAAAGCAATCAATGTATGAAATGATTAATTTAGTGAATTTTATAATCATTTTAAGCAATGCCAAATGAATAAACAGGCAAAATATGACGTGATTAATTTAGCGCATTTTCTGATCGTTCTAAGCAATGCCAAATGCAAAACAATCAATGTATGAAATGATTAATTTAGCGCATTTTCTAATCATTTTAAGCAATGCTAAATGAAAAATTGGTATCATGTGAATAGAACAATTTGTGAAACTCAAGTCTGCCGTCAGAAAGAGTAATTTAGTATAGTAGTGTGCATCATACGAGAATAGTCTCGTTGTTTAGAATGCAATTTATTTTGCTGTTTATCAATTGTTAATAATTGGCAAATAACGGAATGAAAGTTTTGATTTATATTAAGAAACCTCGACCTGTGTAAAGATACGGTAGTGATGAAACAGCTAACAAAGCATTATTTAAACAAGAGTTTATCATGATAATTTTTTTGTTCTTTGCTTAGATTGTATTTGACATTCTAAAAAAAATGCTAAGAAAAGCTTATTATATCATATTATTTTTATGTGTCTTACTTTGCCTGAAAATTCATAAGCATTCTAAAGATTCAAATTTTGAATTTCGTACATTTATTCATTTCCCAGTCATTAAAATCGCACTCATTAAAACGCTCATTAATGTTTTACATTCAATTCTTATTAGTGAATACAGCTGGAAATAAAGTTTAATAAAAAAATATGACATATTGAAAAATTGCCTCAATAAAATTGCATTGCCTTGACGGAAATACCTTTCAATTTTCTTTCCAACAAAAATTTCGTAAACTGTCTTTTCTGTGCTCATTCATGTGATTTCTGCAACAAGAAATTCGTAAAAGTCTCACATTCCTACGTTGAAACACGGCAGCCTATCACATGATCAATATATACATCACCAAGATTCCAATTAAAAGTTATAGATAACAAAAACAGAGAAAATATAAATGAATCTGAATAATAAATGTTAAAAGAATATATTTTAAAATAAAAATCTATTAAAAAAGGATATATTTAAAAATAAAAATCTATTCATATTTAAAACATTAAAAAGAATATATTTAAAAATAAAAATCTATTAATATTTAAAACATTAAAAAGAATATATTTAAAAATTAAAAAGGAAGTATTAAAGGAAAGGAAAATTTTAAAAGGAACGCCATTTTGAACTGAATTTTTTGTGTAACAATTGTTCCATCAAAAAAAAATGTAAGTACTAAAAATACAAGTAATGTCTTATCCGTCTTTAGAAAATGAAATCAAATTCAATTTAAAACCAGCACACAAATTTTTTATGGTAATTAAAAATGATAATTGCTTCCATTGTTTAACAGAAAATCTAAGAATAATTTGTTTTCAAGAACTTATGCTAATCCTTACGGTTCGAAATATTTCACCGAGATTTTTTTAATCAACTTAATTTTTTCTACAAAAATAATTTATTTATAAACCCGTTGCCATAAAATTAAGATATAAAAGTTTTAGTGCGTCCACTTATTTACTTGGTTTATCATATACAATGTAAAATTAAATTTCATGTCTTTAAGTTTAAATCTTAATCTTATCCCATGAAAAGATTACTGCTTGTATAGATTTAATGTAATTATTTATATCGATTTATTCCGTTAGAAAGATGATTTTATTTTATTCCGTTAGAAATATCATTTTATATTATTATTGTAATCATTTTGTTTTATTTGCAGACCAATAACATTTTATTCTTAAATAACCAGAAATAACATTTTATTCTTAACTATTACACTACAAATAATCATTTCTATTATTTAATATACTGTAATTCATTCCGGTATACATATCTGTACAATAAAAGTGAAGAACAATTTTATTTTAAAAATATTTTTTTCGATTAGAAGGCATTGAGTGCATATTTCATTTGAAATCTGCCCGTTATCATTCGGGAATTTTAAGGAGACAATTTATGACAGTAATGACTTCACGCTATGTTCTTTTTAAAGAATGGATTCTGTTCGGCAATATAAAATTTCATTCGTATCTTCGAAATTCTAAAGTCAAACTTCTCATCCAATAAAAAAGTGTTCCATCTCCTTGAACCCGGAAAATTATTCTCGCTCAGCATAAATCAACTTTATTGGACTTAAAATTCAACTCGGTTGCATTTTTTTCTGTTTTATTTCCTTCCTATAGAAATATCTCTGAGACTGATACATATTTACACGTAGCTCTAGGCAAGCGTAGGGAAATATCCATCCCCAGTGAAAGGGATGAAATGCCACTATGGAATTCCTCCGCGATTGTTTGGGTGCAACAAACAAATCGAAGAAAGCGAAATCACTCAATCGAACACACCCCTGAAGCTAAAAATCTCGTGACGTCACGATAATCCAAAACCGGCTGCCAGATACCTCGAAATCGTTTGGCAGTAGCGAAGTTGAGACCAGGTGAAAAAAGTGAAAACGACACTGTTCGGAAAAGTGAAAGTGGAGTCGAGGGGGTTGCTCTGCGCAAGGTGTTCCAGAAGAATTACGTCACAAGAAGCGCTCTAAACATTCGGACGCTCTTCAAAGGTTCTGTTTCAGATCGAAGCACGAGGTCGGAAGGATTGGAACGGTGATAGCTCGTAACCATGGCAACCGGACATCAAATCATCTTCCTTTTCCTGGCAATAAGCGGGACTACGGTTTTCGGAAGCGATTTTAAAATATCGGCTGCAGGTAGGTTTATGCATTATTCATGAAAGTTTTTTTTAAAAAAAATAATTTTCGATAAATTCCCAAATAAATGTTTATTTATAAACTAAGAAAAAAAATTCTTTTTTCAAAAATCGATTGTTTTTGTTGGCATCTAATATATAATTATAGCGAATTACTAAAGGTAAATTTTTATATTAACTAACTGTTTATTCACTGTTGTTATTTTTGTACACTATTTATTTTTAAATTTCAGATTTATTCCAATTTATTTAACAAAATATTTAAAGCAGAATTATTTTTTTTCTAACTTATCGAGATATTGGAAGAGAGAATTATAATCCATATGCTTCCCTTAGAAATTATTTCTTTAGTGCAGTAGAGTTATATTTTTGTTTTAAAAAAGATAAATACTTTAAAAGCAATTTATTAAACATTTTTTGATATTTAAGTTGATGGAGTTCTTGTTCATATTTCAACAAATATGGAATTAATGGAACCTTTTAAAATTCTTAACAAATATATAAATAATATCTGATATAAAATCGTGTTTTCTTATTTATTTTGAAATTTCATTGAATGGTTGATATGATTTGCAGGATTTTGAATCGAATGTTACATTTCTTATTCTTCGAATTTTCCTGTACTTAACAAAAATTTCTTTAATCAATTTGTTGTTGCTCCTTCGATGAGTCAAATTGTTGAAATATAATAATAAAAAATGTGAATGAAAAATATGTTAGATGCGTGTTAAATATTTTATTTTTGAATGTGGATACATTAAAAACTCAGTTATTCTAATGTGTTCAGTTAACGTAAGTTACGCATATTTCATTTCCTTTTAACTTTATTAAAATATTTACAGTTCAAAAAAATTTAAAAGAATTACTTTCATATTTTACAAAAATTATTTCATATTGTTTATTACAAGCAGGCTCAAAATTTCACAAAAATAGAAAAGATAGAAACAAATAATTCAATCATGAAAGCATAGATCGTATTATTGTAACTTATTTTAAAACATAAATAAAAAATATTATTCAATATTCTCTAACTTAACTTTCACTGTGTTAAAAAATAAATGCATAAGCCTTTTAAAAGAAAATATGTTATAACACTCATAACTTTTAAAGTTGTATAAATATTTATTTAGTACTGTATATTAAGCATTTTAATATTCTTAAATTCTATAAATAAAGAATATTAGAGCATATAATGAAAAAAAAACTTTTGTTTTCTCTAAAAGTGAGAAAATATAAAATTCAATTGTATACTTTCAATGAAGTGATAATGAAGAAAAAATGTTTGAAAATGCAGAGAGTCATTTATCTGCAAATAAGTACATTGTATAAACCTGTATCTATTTATCTACCATTAGAAAAGTTTTTAAAAAATCAATTCTATTCGTACCGGCACTGACAGAAAGCAGACGATAAAATATTTTTTGTCTAGAATTTAATTACATTACCATGACGAAACTTGTATAAATTCTAAAAGTAAAAATA
>JAOUZG010007654.1:0-23074 GCA_026289955.1 Argiope argentata | reverse complement strand
GCGTTTGCTGTTAACGCTGTGTTACTGAGCTCGTTGTGATTGACTGTTGCTGTGCTATACTATAGCTGTTTTGCAAACCGTGTTTATTGTGCGTAAGACTTGCATTTACGCTGTAAGTGACTGATTATTGCTGAATTGTGTTTTCTGAAGTTTTACTTTTCCAAGTCATCCTGTATATACCTGTAAATAGCTGTAAATAAATTTGTTTGTGCTGTCCTCAAATAAAGTCCATTCTATCCGATCCCGCAACGCTAAAAACGTAACAATATTCAGAATATTGCATTAAAAACTTACAACAGCGATAAATCTTTTAGAACGAGCCTTTTATCAGTGCAAATTAAATGTTTATAAATTAATAAGTGACAATTCAGTGTCTAGAACTGCTTTCGTACTAAGATGCTTCATGTAAAAGTCTAAAAGAAAGAAATTGACTTCCATAAGCTGTCCTAGTAAATTCTCTATGTTAAGTGGTATTGAAAGCATAATTCACAAATGAAAGCGGTTTAATACGTTAACACATGTTCCATGTATCAATTGGTTTCGATCTAAATCATTCCCGACATGAATGGCTGATGGAAATGGGGTAAAATATTTTACCTTAATAACTTGTTTATAAGATGCAATATATTTTGTATATTTTTACTCTTTTCTTTTAATTATGTTTAGGTATATCATTAGTTTTAACAGAGTACAATTATTTATTTCTTTTATTTTCTGAATAAAAAATTGCAATCGGTTTGTTTCAGATTGCAAATCATGTTCTTTCTATGGAATACTTTTACAAAAATAACTTTAAAATAGTAAAAGGAATGTTGATAACCAAAATATTGGAATGTTTTATTTCTGTAGGGTTATTATAACGAAAAAAAAATCGTGAACTCTTTTATAATGAAAAATTTAAGACATTTATTTAAATTGTTTTAACGACTGATTTGAGCCTTAATGCAAAAAATAATTTCTGAAAATGTCAAATATGAAATGTTTACAAGCATAGACTGGAAACATAATTTGAGTCTATTCACTAATATGTGATAATTAAATTTGTATAATTGTATTCATATTAAAAATGCTTTACATAAAATATATATCTTAGTGTTCATATTTATTCTTTTTTAGCATATTGTGGATTTAAACACAAAATACTGGATATTCTAAAAATATGCATAATTGTTGACAAAAGAGCATTTTTTCTATTTTATAGTGTAATAAATCTATAAATAATTTTTAAAATAATTTTATTATAATGATTTTATTGTTTGTAATTTTATTTTAAGGATTTTATTTTTAAAAATGTCATTTCAATTGTTTTATTTAATATAAAATGTTAAGTCATAAGAAATTTTGTATTAAAAAAAAGATATTTGCCGAAACTTAACATTGTGTTGTTGTTGCAACTGTGTAATAATTATGTAAACTTTTCAAAATAATTTTTTTTCTTTAAATATATTGTATTATTTAGATCTATATTATTTATTTTTTTTAACATTAAATTTTATAATATACAAATTATAAAATATATTTGCCGAATCTTAATATGAAACTTCTAATTTCTATAAAACAGCATATAAAATAATATTCTGAAGAATTCAACCTTAAAACATTCTTATTTGGTTGTCGAAAATAAATAAGTTAATATTTTTCAAAAAAATCACCAAATCTAATAACCATTTTGTAAAATTCAAATATAAAGACATGGATTTTAATATTGATATTAACACTTGAATCATGATTACCAACACATTCAAATTAAGAAGAAAATTCTAAATTAGAAATCTTAATCTCGGGTTTTCAGCATCTAATAATTTATCATGATTGTATTTAGTTTGAGTAGCTTGACTGATGAAATGCTTACTACTTCATTTGCATTTGGAAATTTCTAGAAGAATGAATGAATGAAGATGGAAGTATCAACCTATTAAAAGAGTGTCTAGAATAATGATTTTCAAACGACCGATCAACTATGAATCTTAATAGCTTTTCACTCGAAACGCATCAGTAGAATGAAACTGAAGAAAAATATTAAGGCAATAAATGATTCAATTTGCAGAATCGGATGCATTTTCATAAATTTACTTGGCCGGTTTTCGACTTGATAAATGGTGATGAGGATATCGTCGTTTGTATCGATTAGAATGCTTGTGAAATAATCTTTTACAAACACTAATTCTTGAGATATACTCGGCAATTTTTTAGCCTTTTGCCCCTCCGATGGGGCTTCTAACTCGACATTCAAAATTGGGCATCATTTTGAAATTTTATTTATTTATTTTTCAAATTTAATATTTAAAAACCCTTACATAATGGTTAAGATATGTAGATTAATTTTTCAAAAAAAAAAAAAAAACTCGACTTGAAAGAATTATATATATATATATATATTTCATAGAAGTAAACAAATCAATTTATCACCTCAATAATATTGCATCTAATTATACTTTGGAGTGCAAAGGGTTGAAATTATAAATGGAAAAAAATATCCCTCTATTTTGTTTGAACTAATAAGTGCTATATTTCAATATTTTTAATATTATCGTTTGAAAAAATTAAATGGTATTGATCCTTATTATAATGAAAATACAGTCTATAAAAATGTATAATTTATTTTCAATATTTCAAGCTCAGTGTTTGTATAAACTGATTATACGTGAATTTTTTTTAATAATTACAAACATCGAAATCGCGTAGTTGAGCGTATAAAGTTATCGTTTTTCAAGTAGTTTTTCATTATTTCTCAAAACGTTGAAAAAATATGTTGAAAAATATTTTATTTTTAAGTAATCATGTTCATATTTTATGGGGAAACTCTTAATAAACACTGAAGAATTTTGCTATGTTTTTCATAAAATTTATTATAAATTTGTTTTGTATAAATTGTTTGCGCATAAAATCTTTAAAATTATGACTAAATATTTCAAACGTTATCCATGATAGTCGTTTACAGATTTGATGTGATGTTTTTTTTTAATATTCTACAACAAAAATTCACTCCCTTTTTAGTAGGATATAACAATTAATATTAGAATAATCAAGAATTATATCTAATTATATGGTGTACAGCGTTATAAATTTATATGATCTTTTACCACATGATCAAATAATTTATTTCAGTGTCTATTTGATTTTCTAAAGGTACAAAAATAAATAAATGCAAATTTCAAAATCTTGATTTGATACGCATGAAAAAATAATTAATTTGCTTGCATTGAGTGAGGCACGCATTTTGTTTTGCCACAATTAATGATGAATCCTCAATAGGTGTTAAAAATTCAACACTAGTATAATTTTTTGATCAATTATTTATAATTATTAGTATGGTTGGAAAGGCATTGGATTCACATCCCTTAGGATGCGAGTTCGAACCCGCCAGCCGAAGACTATTTGCCTGTCTGTGTAGGGAACATTAAATCCGTTGTGCTCGCACAGTCTTCAATGATGACAGTAATAATACTGGTGGTACTGGGTCAGAGGTGATCTTTCTTTGTTCCAGATCTAAATTGCGATCTGTGGATGAATTCCGTCCTGTAAAATGGGTTTGTGTCGTGAATCAGCTAGAAGTCATTTCAGCATTCGGGTTTTCATTAGTCCAAACCCTCAGAAGCTACTATAACCACCCTTCCTTTGTAAACCGAAACACGAGAACAACAGTAGCAGTTAATTAATAAAAAGTAACTAAAATAAAAGAATTCTATGATGAACTTTGTAGGAATTGATTTAATTATTTTTAAATTACTTGTTTTTTTTATGAAGTTTTATTAATTTTCAATGCTCAGCATTATAATCTCATTCTTCAATACTAAATCAGGAATTTAAATGATTTTGTCTGAAACTCTTTTAACAAAATGTAAAGACAGTTAAAAACTTTTTAAATGGATTTTTATATTTTCAACATAATTCTAGGGTAGTAAAATCTTTCACTATTCTCTTTATCATTAGTCTAGAAAAAAAAATCTAAAATTTCAGATGACAAATTGGTCATGTGAACAAAAAAAAAAGTAAATTTCATATTGAAAGACAAATAAAAAGAAAACTAAAATATCAAAGTATTGCTTCAAGTTGTCGTGAAGAATAAAAAAGTGGAAATATTTTGATTTTATAAGAAAGATAGCAACAATGTTCAATAATCTGAGGATTCGGTATCAATAAAATAGAGCTTAGTCAATACAAAATGAAGAACCAATCATTGAAAAGTCAACAGACAATTCCCTTTTATTTTATATTTTTTATTGTCATTGATTGATCAAACGAAAAAAGGTTTGTTTAAAAATATTTGGTAGAAAAAATGAATAGCTATTCACTTTCAAAATCTGTGATTTGAAGAGTAACTTTACAAAATATGCTTAGTAAAAAGAACCTCAAATAATATTTCAAACATTTTAACTCAGATAGATAAAAACAGTAATGTTTATAAAAAATTTAATTGTCATATTTGGTAACCATGGCAACGATGTACTGACTATGAAAATATATTTTTTAGTTCTTCCAGAAGTTTCTTGTACCACAAGTCAGATTTCATTGATCATTATTTTTTTTTTATCAATAAGGTGTCCCATTTCTTCAATCATTTGCTGTATCATATATAAAAATGGATTTGCTTATTATAATAGAAATTATATTCCTTGAGAAAACTAGCTAGAAATATTTCTCACTAAAGATCATGATGGAATTATTATTTTTTGAATAAATTGATACTACTTTTTCAATAATAAGTCGTGTTGAAAGATAATTTAATTAGCACCCTCTGATTAAAAGGTTGGGGAAATGCTAAATTATGTGATAATTGTTTCTTGATACATATTCCACGGGCATTAAATTATTTGTCCGTTTGATAGAAAATCAATCAAAGTTAATTTATATTGATCTGGCTATTATTACTTTCTCTTCATAGCCGATGTGGTAGCGCATTTCTGTTATCTTGAAAATTGACTTCAAATCAATGTTGGATATAATTTTCTTTTGTCTCCAAAGAACACGTACAGTTTATTTACAATGTATATTTGTAGAAAATCGGCACTTAACTGCGCATGGGAATTTTTTGAGATTTTTTTTTTTTTAATTACGGAGCCAAAGTTCAAATCACGCGTTAATTTTCAAGATATTTTTCATTTAAATGATAAATTCAAAAGTAAAATCTTAAATATCCATGCTTAATCAGAAAAACATTCACATCAAAATATTTTCTTTAATAAAACAAATTTTAAAAAATGTGAAACTCTGTTTTCGAGATACTTTTTTTATATAATCAGTGATATATAAATATTTTATATTGATACATTAAGTAAAATACTACTTGATAAAGATTAAAATAAAACCTGTTATGCCTATTTCAATGTATCATGTTAGAACATCATTTCTTGAACGGCCAAACACCATGTGCTCGTGCGAGTTAAATTATATTTTTATTCGTTTTAATCGTTTCATCAAATGAGTCACTTCAGCATTGCAAATGATCCAAAGAAAAGCTGTCTCACATTGATTGTTTTTAAAAAATATCACATTTCCTATTTATTTCATTTCATATAATTAGTACTCAAAATAAAAATTTTTTGGGTTTTATTTGCTGTGATCATTAAATTAATTATTTTAAATCAGATCTTTTGTAAATGCAATGGTAACACGTTATTAAAAGCTGGTTTTCAGAGATACTTTTGCAAATAATAAAATGTTTATTTTTCACCTACGGATTTTTGTTGACGCCACAGACCTCATTCCCAAAACAACGTCATGCTCTGACATGATAACGAAACAAAATGTAATAAAATTAACTGTAATTGCAGGAATGCTTGAACTGATAAATTTTAGACAACGACATATTTATCTAAAAATGGGTATACAACAATGGGTGTATGATCTTGTGTGTATATACGTCAATCTGTTCTAATAGATAATATTTAATAAAAAAACCAATGTGACTTAATTTTATAATGTATGCTGTTTGAAGTATATACATAAATAGTTTGTATATTATTTAAATTTTTGATATATTTGTCTTTTTAATAACCTATTATCAAGCAAGAAAAAATATTATATCATCTGAGTAATATTTTCCGTTTACTCAAGGAACTTACAAAAATACCTAAATCTTAAACAAAATCCCTCTAGAAAGAAAGATAAAAATGCTATTTTAAGTTAGTCTAAAAAAGGAAAAAAATTTTATAGAAAGCATTGAAACAAAACTTAACGGCCTGAGGACTAGTTCCAATAACATGCAAAATCAACCAATGCAGAAAAGAAAACAAGAAAACGATAAAATAGCCTATGAGACAATTTGCCTGGATTTTTTCCAATAACAAAACCAAACTCTACTGACCATAAAGTCATGTTTACTCTTTCTTTCTCATAATTCCCCTTATCACAAATTGTACTGCTTTCAGATATATAGCTTTACTGCAAAATTATATGTTTTGCCTTTGAATCTCGGTAACTATGAAGTCAGCAAATTGTTTGTCTTTTTAAATTTAATATATGAGTTTACATTGTATTGTTAAAAATATTACTGCATGAAAAGAATTCTCGATATAAATAATCATTAAAAGCAATGATTTTTAAAGGATTTACATATCTTGATATATGGAGATAAACTACATTAATTAAAAAATTTTGATGAAATAAACATGGAAAATGATTTCATTTTTGGTGATATCCTTTTTTTCTGATATTGTCTGATATTGAATAAATATTTATGTATATTCTAAAACTTCGATTTTTAAATATATATAACTTTTAAAAATGTGGTACAAATATATTTTTTAAACGTATTTTGAATAAAATGTGCTTTTGAAAATCAATTTATTTTAGAAATTTTAATGATTTTGAAGGAAAAAAACGATTTTCATTTCAATTATTCTTTCACAATATGCAATAATATTCAAAAGTTTCTCAATTTGCAGCAATATTCCAATGATTTATTGTCTTTCTTAACTTAGGTTATATTAACCTGCAACAAGAGAGATTAATTTCCCCAAGCGTATATGAAGTCAAAATGACACCATAGTTATATTTCTTTTTGGCATTATGTAAACAACATTGGAATTTCTTTGGGAAGCACAATACATTCTGAAGGTTATGAAGTTACCAAAAATATTAATATTGAAATTGTTAAATGTAATAAGTCTTATAATATTAAATGTTGGAAATATATAATAAGAAAAACATAAGCAATCTTTTAATTCACATTTACTTTGTTAAAATATTATGGAATTACAAAAATTTTAATAATAGTGATAGAATTTAACCAAAAAATGTAAAATACTATATTATAAAATAATTTTTAAGAATATATCTTTATTATCATATCAGAACATGTTATTTTGGGAAATGGGGTTTGTGGAGTAAACAAAAATCAGTAGGCGAAAAAATGAATTTTATAATCTGCACGAGTATCGCAAAAAAGTCGGCCTTTAATTACGCGTTGCTATTGCATTTACAAAAGCTCCCTTTTAAAAAAAATAAGTTAATGATTATAGCAAAAAAAATCAATAAAAATGCCATTTTAAACACATGATTATGCGGATTAAAATAAATAGGAAATTGGATATTTTTTTAAATAATAAATGCAAGACAAAGTTTTTTGGATCGTTTGTTTAATACTCAACTAATTCAAGGAAACAATTAAAATGAATAAAAATATAATTTTACTCGCACGAACAAGTGGTGCTTGGCCGTTCAAGAAAGGGGCATTATATGTCTGTTCTGACATTATACATTGAAATATGCATATCGGATTTCATTTTAATGTTTTTTTTTTAATTTTTGGATTATTTAACTGAAAAGAAGTTTCAGAAACATAAAATCAATGACTCTATAAATGGCAAAAAAAAAAAAAAAAACCTATGAAAAAAATAACTTGGTTTTACGAACTTGTTCATACTTAGACTTTTGGCATTGAACTTCTAAAAGTACTGGTTCAGGTTACGGCGGAGATGATTGTATTCAATGATAAAATGCCACGTAATCATCAGAGCTGAAGAAAAACGTAGTCATTTTGAATCCCATCTTCAGTTATGTGTTTATTGAATTTTTTAAATTTCTGATAATTATCTGGATCGATTGTTGACGTTTTCACTCTATCAACATCACTTGCACGTATAAACAATAAAAGGTAGATTCCTAGATATTGTAGAAAGTGATATACATGATCATAAATCTATACTGCTATTATAAATGTGAAAGTTTGAATGAATGGATGTTTGTCAATCATGGCAAAACGGCTAAATGAAGTTGAATGAAATTTAGCACACAAATAGATTACAGTCTAGAATAGAACAAAGGCTACTATTCACTCTGCTCAATTGAGAAGTTACTTGTTTTATTAATTAAAATCTACATTTTAACCAAAAATCTTATTCCTCTACCTCCAAATGAGTAAGACCAATTTATTTTTCCCACACTAATAAGGTTAAGCTTAACACGTTTTCGACCGATTATTTGAAATGATTGTGTGGGTTTTTCTTAGAGTTTGATACATTTAAAATTAAACATTGGATCCATTTCAATAAGATTCATTTTGAAGTAATTTTGAATTAAAATTAAACACAATAAAGGAAATTGAAAATTTCTAATCTGTAATGTGTTACAGCAGCAACACAATGCTAATTGATGCATTTGCATAATTTCAATTAGCGTTAAAAATCCATGCATGTGCAGTGTGTTGTAATTTTTGACAATTTTATTTGTATTGTAATTAAAAGTTTAAAAATTTAAGTGTATGATGCTGTTGTAGCTCTCTGAATCTCAATTGATCAATGGAATAGACATGACTTGATTTTAAAGAAAGACAGACCCAATTTACTGTTTGTTTTAAATCAAATGCGCTCTGTAAATTATTTTTAGGTTAGTTGAGTGCTTTTCTATGCTTACGAGGTAGAGGGTAAAAGCTTGCCTTCTCAATATAATTGTCCAAATTAATATTATGAAAGCTTAAGCTGGGTGTGACGCGAGAGAGTATCACCCCCTTTTCGCCAAGGATATTTACTACCAAATATGGCAACCCGATGTTGTCGTTGGAGGATATCTTCCTCCGGGAAATAAGACGCAAGAAATCGGGGAGTTGGCGATTTAGAAAAGTGCGCCAAGAAGGCGTTTTTCTCTACGGATCAACCTTTACACTGTATAGTTATTCCAGTTTGAATACGCTCATTTTAAAGAACAATAAATTCAGAAAACAAAAAGAAAACACAGTCACTTAAAATTTTATATTTTTCAAGACTTAAGCATTTTAATTTCAATAAAGTAATAGTTTCAATTTTCATAACAAAGATCAGTTTTTGCGTTATTTTATTTATTACTATAAATTGAAAAGGGTTTGAGGTATTTTTTGAATTTTATTTACTAAAAAAAGTATAAAAAAGCTTTTGTATTAATTTTAATTAAATCTTCTCATAGATAAACATATAAATTAAATAAAACTTGCTTAATGCATTATTAAAAAAAGGCTTTATTATGAATACATATGATTCCTTCAAATAAAACATGTTATATATTTAAATTTCATTGATTTGCCTTCTAATATATAACAGTATAATTTTCTTATTGAATAAAAGTATTTAATACTTGGATTCTAAAAAAAGACCTATGGAATAATTTGATATATATTGGCAACGAAAAATAAATAAAATGCCATAAAAATCAAAAACTCGACTTAAACTTGAAGTGAAACATTTATCTTAATAGAGGGTAAAAGAAAACAAATAATGGGGGAAAAGTTCTTGTAAAAGCTCTTATATTTCAAACTTTTTTTCATCTTGCATCATATACAGTCTGTTACTTTCCCTTTATAAATCTGTAAAGTAAATTGACATTGGAAATTTAATCTTGGTTTGGTGACTATTGATTTTTGAGGACTAATGGAATTTTGAGGACTAATGGAGGACTATGAGGAATAAGGGAATTAATCAAGAATCTGAGATAGGCATTTTATTTATCGGTATTAATCTTTCGGTACTTAAGTATTATACCGTGTTTGCCAACAATCGCCAACAGTTAAGTAACTTTTTGGCGGCTGATTTAAATTTGTCAATAGAGATCAACAGATTAAACCATTGCCGGATTGCCATAATTGGCTGTTTAGCAACTCATTGGCGATGAATTCAAATTTAGCAATAAAGTTGGACAGTATTATAAGTAAAAACCAATCTTTCTTCTTTTCTGTATTGATTCTTACATTCCGATGGGATATTCTACATTTGATTTTCTCTTAGTGACTTTGTTTTTTTAGCTAAAAATATATCATTGGTTAGAAAAAAAAATTTTCGAAGTTGATTTTTAAGAAATAGGAAAGAAATAAAAATTTAATGACTGTTAGGACCTAATATTAGTTATTCCTGTTCATTTGGTCATTATGACTTATTATATTTGGTGACTTATTAAATTAAATTTTTTCATTTAAGAAAGTATATTAAATAAAAAACAAAAGAGATTAAAATGAAACCTTCTATGCATATTTCATTGTATCGTGTCAAAACATCATTTCTTGAACGGCCAAGCACCGCGTGCTCGTGCGAGCTAAATTATATTTTGATTCATTTTCCTTGTTTCATTGAATCAGTCACTTTAGTATGGCAAAAGATCCAAAAAACTCTGTCTGGTTTTTTATTGTTTAAAAAAAATATCACGTTTTTTATTTATTTCATTTCATATAATCGCATGCTCAAAACGAAATTTTTTCTAGGTTTGATTTGCTGTAGAAATTAACTTTTTTTTAATCAGAGCTTTTGTAAACTCAATGTCTATGCGTTATTAAATTTTGTTTAGTTTTTAAGGATTCTCATTCAGATAATAACATTTTTATTTTTCTCAGACGGATTTTTGTTGACTCCAGAAAATCCCAATCCTAAAACAATATCATATTCTGACTTGGTAATAAACATTTATTAAAATTTTGTTTTGATTATATTTTATTGTTATATGATTGTTATAAAGGTAGTTTTAATTAATTGTAAGGAAGATAGTGTTACTCGGTTATAATGTAAGGGGTGAGGATTTTTTTACACAAAACGGTTAAACCGAATGCTCACGGAAAATGTGAATCATCGAAAGACAGCGGCAGGATGGGCAAAAACATTCATTAAATCTAAAGGGCCTCATTATCCACCATACAACCTCTACCATATGAGACAGCTACCATCATCAATAAGGGGTAACTGACTCTACGCCATTTCTGCATCAACTCTGTGGTGGGAATTAAACTTTAAAGCAGACACTTTTTGACTAAGATATCAAAAATTTTTCAGTAGAAGATGCAAATTATATTAATTAGAAGCTATCTGAACTACATCATTATTTCATCCCAAAATGTTCTTATTTAGATCTTAGAGGTTCGAAACCCGATTTCGTCGAAGATTTGTCGTATAAGAGGGTCTGTAGCACATTGAATAAGTCAGGGCAAAACGTCCTCCCACTGGTGTGGTGTGGTGTATAGAAGGGATACCAGCTCTGGTATTGCTCTCGTCATCTGACTGTGGTCAAAATTTGCCCCAGTTTTGCTTTACAATAGGACGATAATATAACAAAACTAAACCGATATTTCTCCATTCTATACTGTACGTAATATGTAGCTTATGATATCATTAGAGATTTCTGCTTTTTTAAATAAAAATTTCATCAATTAGATGTGCCAACAATTTTTTGTTTGGGAGATAACCATTCAAGTTAGAATGTAATAAGTTTGAAACCTGCGGAAATTACTGATTTTTAAGATATATAAATTATCAATAACCATGAATGAACAAAAATTATATTATGAGTGTTATAGCTTGTTTACTCTGTCAAAAATTTTACTTTTCAATTGAAAGATTTTATTTCACTTAAGAATAAGTAAAAAAATCCCCATCTTTTAGACATAGTTACTTTACATTATATAAAATAAATCAAAAAAATGTTCTAGAAAATATTCTTTGTCTAGTATATATATATAATAAAATATAAACTACATATAACAAAAATGAATATATTGCATCTTTATTTTCATAAACGTATGTAATAAATTTCCATCGTTTTGCAAGGGAATGAAGATATATTTCTAAGCTATTTAAGCTGAACTTAATAAAATTTATTTTATACGCATGTGAGTTAAGGCACATGCAAATTAATATAGATTTTCTCCTATTTTCTTAAGTGAAATGAATACACAAATCGGTTACTCTAAATAAGATAAATTGCTTTTCACTTATAAAAATATTTTGAAATTTTATGGTGTAATTTAACATTTTGGTGTCCGGGAATTTTACACAGAGACTATGTCATGTCACCGGCTACTTGTTTTGTAATTGAATGTGGCAGTAAAACGTTCTAAAAAAAACTCCAATGCATTTTGTTGAATTGGAACATCAAAAAGTTCTTCGCCGATACGTTCCGTCATGGTTGAAATTTTTGGAATTTTACTAAAATTCTAATAAAAATGTAATTACTAGGAAAAGTAATTTTTCTGTTATAGAGCGGGCAAGACTAAACACGATACGCCAAGTTTTTGCAATGTTCTATATCGCCCTCGGTGTTATAAATGGAAACAGATAATGCAAGTGCAATGGCTAGTTAACTCGTTACCGGTCAACAACGTTTGGACATGAAAAGACGAGTTAACTCGTCACCGTTCAGCAAAGTGTTAAGAGCTTTTTAAACATCTTTATACAACTTTAAAATCCTTAAGTATATTTTGGGAATTTTACATAGTATTGGCAGTTAGAGGGAAATTTATATAAATTGATTCGCATATCATAATTTTCTGGTCTTCAAAGTAGATTATAAAATTAGTTTAACACTTTAACACACCTTTAGGTGCTTTTTGTTTGCAATTTTTCAATCAATTTCAATTTCCACAAATGAAAGTATCAAAAGTTTATATCAAAAGATATTTATGCCTAATCGGCATTTCTTGTTTTGCAGTGGTTCCAACTAGGACCTTTCTTATGGCCAATGCCATAAGGAACAACAACATTAAATAGGATATTCGAGCTTCAAATGTTTTTTTAAATCATTTCTTACTCTAATTCATCAAGCTTATAATCGCGTTGCCAAATGGCGCTGAAATTTGTGTCTTAACTGATGGGTCATTAATTGAGAATCTACTCGATATTTGTTTTATGTAAAATTATTTTCCTTACCTTGAAACTAACTGCACAGGTAAGTAATATTACAAAATTCCTAATCACGTGAAAAAAAATTAATTTAATTCATTGTTCGATAATGCAAAATTAAAATTATATAAATAGTTAGATATAAACTCCTTGTAAAAGCATTTTATATAAAACAAGATATTAAAGAATTAGTCAAAACAATGGCTTCGAATTTGCAATAAAATTGAAAATAATGTAGGCTGTGATAGCTCTATTTCAAATTTATTTCATTATTTTTACTTACTATTGTGTACAGCTGAATATATTCTGTCATGTTAAATTAAATTCCATATTAAAGTCAGAAATATTTCCGAAGCTATTTATATTTTTACATATAAACTTTTATTTAATCAAAATTAATACACTTTTTCATGGAAAATGATCTTAACATGAGTTAAGAAAAATGCCTAAAGAAGAGCTTTGTTTTGAAAATTATATTCATATTTCACAAAAACAATTAAATTGTTATTTTTTCTTTTACTTTTTAGTAAAAAATGAAAAAAGAAATTTAAATTAAAAACGTTAATTTTATAATTTTCAGTAAAAAATGTTATCAAAATTTAGAAAATGCTTTCCTCTATTATAACCAGTTAAAATATTTGAAATTATATTGCTCACCGAATATATTGTATTCCGTTTAATTTTCTAGTAGATTATTTGAAACTGAAGCCACATATCTCTTATTTCTATTTATTTCTTCATGTTTTTACTACTTTATGGGGTATATTGGCATTCTTCGCATTTGCCATGAAGACTAAAAATGTTACAAAGCAGTTAATGTCAATAAAAGTTTTTATTTTTATTGATAAACAAAAGGTTTTTTTCAAAGTGTGTCACCTATTCCCTCCTTCTTATTAAATATATTTTTCTACTTATTTTTGTAATAATTTTTTCTGTTAAATATTGAATTTAAGAATTAATGCATGTTATAAAATATGGGAATTATATCATTATAGTAAAGTTTCAAGTCATGAATATCGGTTTAAAATAAAATTGAAGTGATAATTTTGTTATTTTTCAATGCAGCTAGGACAATTTCCATAGTGCTTGAGCTAAAAATTTTTATTTTATTGTTTTAGTTATTTTATAAAAAAGAAGAATATCCTGAAATGTGTGTGTGTTTTAATTTTGAAAATGTATATAGCAGAACATTTGTACTGTTTCAACTTTTTTAGCAGAACATTTGTACTGTTTCAACTTTTTAAAAACTTTGTTATTTTCCATCACAACATTGCTCCTATGAAATAGAACTATTTAACCGAAATTTCATTTTTTCTTTTCATTTCTTTTGACAGATATTTATTTTCAGTTCATTCAAAAATATTTCAAGCATATATATTGCTTTTTAGTTTCGTTCTCCGTCTAATTTAAATTTTATTAAAATATAAAATTTAAAAAGTAATCTCGCAATTTCTCAATTTTCGCTTTCATTTCAGCTGTCAAAGATATAAAATTTCAATTTCAAAGGAGAACTTAAAAAAAACTAATTCTAATTTTTCATAAATATGAAACTGCTGTGATATAAATACATAAAAATAATTTATTTATTTATAAAATAATTAATGAAAACACATTAGAAAAGTATCAACATTAATTTAAATAGTTACAAATAGGTATTTAAGCCAGCGTAAGTAATTTAAACCATAGCTATCTTAGTATAAGGAAACATAAAATGAAAAAAGTGTCTCAAAGACAATGAAAAATCAAGGTATTCCAGAACAGGGATTAGAAAATATTTGATTTATAACTTGATTTGACTTAATAAAAGAAAAATAAACAGATTCCAATAATGATAAAAAAAAGTAATTTCTATTTAGTTTTATAAAATTGTAGAAAATAATAATTCCCATGAACCCTCCTTCCATAAAAAGAAATAAATATGTTAAATGGAGTAAAAAAAACTATTCGTTGCGTTATCTTTAAATAAAGATTTTTTATGGAATACTTAATATTTAAATAAATATTCTAATATATACCTTTTTTATATAGTCTCATAATTTGTTGCTTCGCAAAAATGAAATGGGGAAAAATATAAAAAATTATTCTTTCAATGTTGAAAAAATATCAAAAATATTTGCAAAAAATTTAAAAAGAATGCTATTTAAAAGGGTTTTAGGTTTGATGAATAAATTATTATATTTAAAAACTAAAAATTACTTTAAAATGTAATGTAATGTAATGTTTTTAGAAAGGTCTATGCATGTAAGGGGGTCTATGCTTGTAAATGAATTAAAAGATATAGATTATTTTATTTCAGTTTAATTTAATTCAATTTAAATTCCAATTTAAATTCAATTTAAAAGCAATTAAAATATTTCTTGTCTGAAAAAAAACAATCATTGGACATAATACCAATGAAATTAGCTTCTTAAAATACAATAAATCTGAAGTAAGCTTCTTAAAATACAATACCTCCGAAATAATCTTAAAATACAGTACTTCTGAAATAAGCTTCTTAAAGTACAGAACTTCTGAAATAAGCTTCTTAAAATACAATACTTCTAAAATAAGCTTCTTAAAATGATATACTTTTGAAATAATTTTCATAAAATGCAATAAATCTGAAATAAACTTCATAAAATGCAATAATTCTGAAGTTAATTTCATCAAATACAATAATTCTGAAATAAACTTCATCAAATACAATAATTCCTAAATACGAAATTGAAATTAAAGGAGTAAAGTAGCCGTTAAATTAATGAATAGAAAAGAAAAAAAGTTCCATTTTCATCTATAACCTTTTCTCAAAAACAATTATTGATTTAGTACACTTATTTCATCGAGCTAAGTAATACAACAGAGACTTCAAATATCCACTGTCTTTCTTCCCTATTTTTCTACAATTTTTCAAAAGAGGTTACAATGATTCCACTTCGCTAGTTTCTTAAATGCAGTGGCATTATAAGTTAAACCTCCATTGCAAACGATTGATTGCAAGAAATAATGTCGTTTGTATCTCTGAGGTCTTTACCGACCAGAGTGCGACAAGACGGGGGGGATGGAAGAGAACATTAAATCAACGACTGGTGTAAAAGAAGCATTTTACTTGGAACTTCCTTTCTTTTTCTCTTTTCTACTACCCACTAATTCATGTTCTGGGATATCCTCTGTCTCATCCTTATATTTGCTCCTTACTTCGCTCTCGGAGGATAAAATTCCACGATCGGTCAAGTTCACAATGTCTGGGCAGATTTCTGCTGAGGAATATATCTGGGGGAATGGGAAAAGCTTTTTCAAATCTAATGGCTGGTTCTTGTTTCTCTTCATCCATTATTCATACCCGATTGATGAAGGTTAAAAGCGACACGTATCATTTTGAGGTAAGAAGATATCACTTGCTGTGTCCTTAGGAGTCGTTTGTTTTGGAAGGGAAATAAAGAAGTGGGACGTTTATAGTAATGTTTGTAGCGTCTATCAATCACGGTTACTGGTAATATTATTAAAAATTTGAAGTATGCACCTCGGAGTGCTATTTCCTAAATTTTAATCAATTAAAAGTTTAGGTGGATTTTGCTGTTTTGTAGCAATAGTGAATTTTGCAGTTTTGTAGCAATAGTGAATTTTGCTGAATTGTAGCAATAGTTTTTTAAAAGAAATAGTGAGGGGAAATATTATGAATTTAGTGTAAATTAGATATAAAAATTGTATATATGGATTTTTGTGTAAATATTGTAAATAGTTTAATTTTTAAAAGTTTAGGCGAATTTTGCTGTTTTGTAGCAATAGTTTTTTAAAAGAAAAAGTGCAATAGTTTTTTAAAAGAAAAAGTGCAATAATTTTTTAAAAGAAAAAGTGCAATAGTTTTTTAAAAGAAATAGTGCAATAGTTTTTTTTAAAGAAATAGTGGTGAATTTTGCTGTTTTGTAGCAATAGTGAATTTTGCCGAATTGTAGCAATAGTTTTTAAAAAAGAAATAGTGCGGGGAAATATTATGAATTTTGTTTAAATTAGATATAAAAAATGTATATATGGATTTTTGTGTAAATATTGTAAATAGCTTAAAGTTTAAAAGTTTAGGCGAATTTTGCTGTTTTGTAGCAATAGTGAATTTTGCTTTTTTGTAGCAATAGTGAATTTTGCTTTTTTGTAGCAATAGTTTTTTTTAAAAAGAAATAGTGCAATAGTTTTTTTTAAAGAAATAGTGCGGGGAAATATTATGAATTTTGTACAAATTAGATATAAAAATTGTATTTATGGATTTTTGTGTAAATATTGTAAATAGTTTAAATATTAAAAGTTTAGGTGAATTTTGCTGTATTGTAGCAATACTGAATTTTGCTGTTTTGTAGCAATAGTTTATTAAAGAAATAGTGCAGGGAAATATTATGAATTTTGTGTAAATTCGATATAAAAATCGTATTTAAGGCTTTTTGTGTAAACATTGTAAATAGTTTAATTTTAATAAAACTTAAAATTAATTGCGATTAAATCGCGCATCAGCAAGAAAATATCGGTCTGAGGGGATAGTTAATTGCGATTTTTCCGACGCAAAAGCCATAATTGGCCACACTGCATCAAGCAAATGGTAAGAAATTGAATCCGACAATTAAAATAAAGCTAACTACATATTAAATTATAACAGCAGACCGTATCAATATACAAATGCAAAATTAGAGAGCACAAATGTTAAAAATTTTAAATTAAACATTGATACAATAAAAGCATAACACTTAAACTATTCAAAAGGACAAACAAAGATGAATCAAAACTCAATAAATACATATATAAAAGCCAATTGTTTTTAAAAATTTAAAAATATTTGGATGGTATGTTTCACCCACCAGGTCTTGCAAGTTAAGAGAAGACGAGTGGAAAAAATTACGACGAGGAATATTAAACTCGGTACATACACATAAAATATGTTTAACACTAAAAGCAATGTTACAAGTGGTACACATTGGTACCCTTTCACCGAAAATGAGATGAAGATGATTGTAGAGATTGTACCCTATATGGAGGCGAGTCAATTTGGCATTGACTTCTCGTACAGGATGGGCAGACCACAAACCAATTCGTTCCGAGGGGATATACAACAAAAATTGCCATATTTGACTGATTTGTTGATGTGTGTTGGAGATGTAATTAGGTCATTAATGGTTTAAACTACACTCTAAAATATTAATTAGAAGCTGAGAAATTAACAATTGTTCCTAGAGAATATTGGAGAAAGTTCCACTCCTGTGTGGAAAGGGAAAGTGGTTTCCATGTTTGCCACGTCCCCTTTAGTGGGATGCTTTCTTAAGGCGCGTCTAAAGAAGGAAAAGCAGACCAGTTCGAAGAACGAACTACATTAGTTGGCTTAGCATGAAAGAGCGTCTTTTCTTTTGACATATATTCTATATCATTGATGTTAACTGAAATTATTGGATTAAATACAGTTAATTCGCTGTGAAATTGTATCTTGTGTTGCACATATTAAGTACACGATTTGTTAGACAATCCGGTTATTCGCATCATTCTTGAGAGAATTTTCGTAACAATAAATATTACGTGCCCAGGGATCATTTGTTTTGGAAGGGAAATGAAGAAGTAGGGGCCATATCGTAATTGTTTATATCATCTATCAATCACGGTTACTGGTAGTGTTTTTAGAAGGTTGATTTGGCGTGTTTTTGAATTGGATCATAAAATTATGCACATCGGAATGGATTTCTTATCACTTTAATGAACTTAAAGTTTAGGTGAATTTTGCTAGTTTTTAGCACTAACTTTTATTAGAAATAGTGCGAGAAAATAAATATTACATTCTTACATCATACAATGTAATGTAATGTATGTAATTAAATATTACATACATTACATTGGAAGGGAAATAAAGAAATGCATAGTATATCGTAACTGTTTATAGCGTCTGTCAATGACGGGAACTGGCAATAGTTTTGCACATTTGGCACATCTTTTAATTGGAGCATAGGAATACTCATCTCGGAATATTTTTTAAAAAATTTTAATTACTAAATTTTTAGGTGAATTTTGCTGCTTTTTAGAAATAATTTCCTAAAGAAATAGTGCGTTCTTGGGAATCATTTGTTTTAGAAGGAAAATAAAGAAGTAGGAGGTATATAGTAATTGTTTATAACATCTATCCACCGCGGATACTGATAATATTTTTAGTCAGTATAGTTGGTACAATTTTGAAATGGAGTATAGGAATATGCACCTCCTAATATTTTATCTAAACTTTAATTAATGCAATTTTTAAGTGAATTTTGCTGCTTTTTAGCAATAACTTCAAAAAGAAATAGTGCGTACTTGTGCATCAATTGTTTTAGAAGGAAAATAAATAATTAGGAGGTTTATAGTAATTGTTTATAGCATCTATCTATCAATGTTACTGATAATATTAATAGCTTGATTTGGAACATTTTTCAATTTTAAGGTAAAAATATGCATCTCGGAATGTGTTTTAAAAAAATTTAATTAACTAAAAATTTAGGTGAATGTTGCTGCCTTTTAGAAATAACTTCCAAAAGAAACAGTCCATGAAAACAAAGATTAAGCTTTTTAAAAATTAAAAATTGAAATTTTAATGATACCAATTCCATAATCATGTAAATTTTTTATGAACTTTGGCACTTTTTTTAAATGCCTAGTTTCTAACAGTAAATTGCCCTTAAATTCATATAAGCTCCATAGTTTTAGCTAATATTTAATATCTTAAATTTCTTAAACTGTGAAAAGTTAATCAAGAAATATTCTGTTCAATGCACATGTAGTTTATAAAACTTATAAAAAACGATATTACAATGCTTTAAATTTAGAAGATTGACTGACAGTAAATTTGTATTTTTAATTGCATTATATTATCGTGGTTTTCATTTCCATTAGAAATTCATGAATGAAAAGAGAAAGAGTAAGACAAATAAAACAACTCAGATTTAATTCTGTAGTATTTTGTGGAATTACTTTACATAAAAGAATTTCTAAACGATTTATTTTGAATCAAATATACTTTGCAAAGAAAATTCCCTAATTACGAGCTAGTCGCCGATGCTAGATAGCACAAAATCCAATGAAAAAACATCCTAGCATAGGTTTTTGAATATATTATGTTGAAGCAGAATTTGTACTTTGTTTCTGAATGATTCACTATGGTGAAGCAGATTTTGTTCTTTGTTTTTGAATAGTTCACTATGTTGAAGCATATTTTTTATTTTGTTTTTGAAAGATTCACTATGTTGAAGCAGAATTTGTTCTTTGTTTTCGAATAGTTCATTAGGTTGAAACATAATTTATAATTTGTTTTTGAATGATTCACTATGGTGAAGCAGATTTTGTACTTTGTTTTTGAATAATTCACTATGTTGTAGCTGAATTTATTCTTTGTTTTTGAATGATTCACTATGGTGAAGCAGACTTCGTTCTTTGTTTTTGAATAGTTCACTATGTTGGAGCAGAATTTGTTCTTTGTTTTCGAATAGTACACTAAACTGAAGCAGAATTTATTCTTTGTTTTTGAATAGTTCACTATGTTGAAGCAGAGTGTATACTTTGTTTTTAAATAATTCACTATGTTGAAGCAGAATTTATAATTTGTTTTCGAATAGTTTACTGCGTTGAAGAAGAATTTGTACATTATAATGTACATTTCATTCTAGCATTTATACAAAATTAATGGATAATTTTAAATGTAAATCGAATATTTCCTAACTTTAATGGTTTTTATTGGCAGTTTATATCTGGTATAAGTCGAAGAAGGAACAGGTAACTATAAAAAGTACCCAAAAGTGGGAAAATATTAAAACGGATGATTTTATTTTATTAAATAGTAAAAAAATCTCCATTTTCAAAACCATATAAATATTATTTTTAATCAGAAAAGACTTATTTACCTCAATATTAATAAAATTGGAATTACAAAATTGTATTTTGTTCAAATTGAATACCTTCGAAAATTAATGTTCCAAAATCAGAAGATTCAGCTGCTTCTCTGAAATGTAAACTAGAAATGAATTTTAGTTTGTGCCCTCAAAATGTAAATTAGTGTCATTAAATAAATGACAGTTAAAATAATCTCTTCAATTTTGTAAAATACAGTTTTCATTGAAAAACCAAAATGATATTAATTCAACTTCAATTATAATGGGGAAAAATATCTTACTTGAATTTTGTTTATACTTATAAAAATAAATAAAATTTAAACATTTATTTTTGTCAAGCAAATATATGAAACTCGGATATATTTTTTGAGCAAACGATTCTTTTATAAATAATTATTGAAAATTCTTTAACTATACATTATTATTCTTTTCTCATCGATATTGGCTTCCTGAAGAATATTTTAAGAGCTACATTTTTTAGTTGAAACGTAATATTTTATCTTACTGGAATTTTGTTTGTACTTATAAAAAATAAATGAAATTTAAACATTTTTTTTTGCCAAGAAAATATATGAAACTCGGATATATCTTGTGAGCAAACGATTTTTTTATAAATAATTATTGAAAATTCTTTAACTATACATTATTATTCTTTTCTCATCAATATTGGCTTCCTGAAGAATATTTTAAGAGCTACATTTTTTAGTTGAAACGTAATATTTTATCTTACTGGAATTTTGTTTGTACTTATAAAAAATAAATGAAATTTAAGCATTTATTTTTGCCAAGCAAATATATGAAACTCAGATATATCTTGTGAGCAAACGATTTTTCTTAATAATTATTGAAAGTTCTTTAATTACACATTATTGTTCTTTTATCATCAATATTGGTTTCCTGGAGAACATTTTAAGAGCTCCATTTTTTTTGTTGAAACGTAATGTGTGAAAAAGAAAAATAAGTATGTTTTTTTTTAATTTCGTAAATTATCTAGACAGTTTAGTTTTCTATTAAATACTTAAAATTATTTTGTTAGTGTAATTTTAATTTTAAAAAAGGCTTATCCTTTGAATAAAGTTAGAATAAATTTCTCTACTGTTTCTTTAAATATATTTTAAACTAATTCACCTTGATTTTAAAGTAATAAATAGATTTAATATTAATTATCTTAACTCGATAACTTTATTAATGCTTGTTTTCATTTTCTAATTGTATTGAAAAACGATATATTATATGAAGATTAGGCATCGATGTATGTCAAACAATGCTATAGAAATGTTTTAAAATAATTGCATATGTATGGAAATAACAATTTGTTAGAATCAGCAAGGCAAGTTAAGTTAGTCAAATCCCCCCCTCCCCCAGTGAGTTCATTTAGGAAATTTGGAAAGGGAAATGCCATCTGAAGTGTAGTCTTCATTATTTTAACGATGTTCAAAATTAAGAAGTCCGTCCCAAAATACCTCCAGTGATATTTTAAAACAGGACGAGATTACAGTTAAACTAAACTAAGCTAAAAAATCAGAATTATAAAAATAAAATAAAACCGTTAGAAAAGGGCTTCGAATTTACAACACTTCAACAAACTCACTAACATTTCAATCAGGAAATAACTCTTTTTTTGAGTTTGAAATTATTTCAGATATCTTTGCAGGATTCCGAAGTATTTTTCTTACGTTTGTTTTTTAGAATTTGTTGGTTGTATTGTAATGGAAAAACATTAACTGATTTTTCCTTAAAATTTTATAATGCCAGATTTATTTTCTTAAATTAGTAGTGGACACCCCAAATATTCTCCATGTATTCTCTAAAATACATGAAGAATATACATTATGTCATTGGCCATTAATAGTTACGAAAGAACTTTCATGCGAGCATTGCCATTTTTAGCAATTAATCGCAAGAATCAGGTTAACACAAAATTGTAAATAAATAATGTTGTTTTTTCTATGGATTCAAAATAAATATTTATATGGAATTGATACTAATGTGCTGATTGAATGTTAATGCAACTATACTAATATATTCACCGAACAAATTTGAAATTTTTGAGTCATTTTTTTTTAAATTATTAGTTTTACTTTCTAGTGAAATTAAAACAGACATGAGGTAAATACCATAATGGATATGGTGGTAAGCCTAACA
>JAOUZG010007647.1:0-13192 GCA_026289955.1 Argiope argentata | reverse complement strand
TATATATATATATATATATATATATATATATATAATATTCCCCGAGTGTGTGGCGACTGGCGCACTTTAAATATGTTTGTGGTCGCAAAGTCCTCCATATCGAGAGTAATATCACTAGGGGTACTGGGTCAGAGGTAGACCGTTCTCTGTTCCAGGTCTAAATTACGATCTGAGTTGTATGAATGAATTTGCATGAATGTAGTCCGCCCCCTAAAAAGGGGTTGTGACGAGTGTGTAGCTAAGTCGTACTCTTGGCCCTAGATATCGCTACTTGTAAAACAAAGAGATGCATTTCTTAGGCTTAGAATCTGCTGATCGCATCAGCGGAGGCTTGTACACAGCAAGTGCCATTAGTCACAACACACATTTAAGAAAAACAATGACAATTGTTGAATTAATGAGCAGTATTGTATTTTTCAAATATTGTCTAGATAAATTACGCCGGCGTCCTGGCTTTGAGGTAGTGTGTCTTCTCCGTGATCTGGAGATCCCGGTTCGACATGGTTGTTCTACTGTGTTCTATCTGTGAGGTGTGTGAATGAACCCCCCGTAAAAAGGAGTTGTGCAAGTGAATGTGACACATGAAGTACCTAAGTCCTACTCTTGGCCCTAGTTGGTGCTACTGAAAAACAAAGAGACGCTCAATCGGCTTAAAATCACTGACAGCCTTCAGCGTGCTTGTCCATGGCAAGTGCCATTAGTAACAACAACAGATAAATTATTCAAATATTCGGATCACTTCTCTATAATACGAAACTAAACATAAGATATGACATACTGTATAAGTATACGAGAATGTTAAGGAAAACCGCCTACTAGTTTTTATACACAATTAATTGATATACCACTACTGATAAGAACTGATAAGCAACTACTTTTGTATAAAAATATTTATAAACAAAAAACTCTTACCAAAATGTATGCGTTTATTGAAAGAAAAGTTTAACGGTAGAATTTTTTAATAACAATAAACAATTAACAACGAAGTTTTAATCTCCCAGGAAAGGTCTATCTATAAGTTTTCTTACTTCAAAATTATTTGTACTAAATTTTTCAAAGAATTATTAACAATTGTAATGAAAATAGCTCAAAAATAAAAATTCTGATTGAAAAATAAAATTTTCTAGTTGTGTAAATCTCCTCTCCCCCCCTCCCAAGATAATTTTCAACGAGTATTCTGGGGATAAAAACCGTAATATTTATTAGCCTATTATCTACAAAATTATTATCTTTTTTTTAAAATTTTTGTCTAAAATAAGTCACATATATCTGCAAAAAGACTTGTAATAACATAATTATATTCAAATTATGCTTTGTTTAGAAAATCTTTAAGTTTTGTAAAAGGATATTCTTATAAAATGATTAGCGAAATCATTTCAATAAGTAACAAATAGAACTCAAGGACTTTAAGATGGTTTTAAAATATTTTTCAAGTAGTTTGATGATGTTTTGGAAAAAAATCATACGTTAATATTTGGCCGAATGTTAAATCAATTTTTGAATTTCGAAAAATTGATCTTTGCGATCAATGGATTTTTTAATCTTAAATAATAAATATGCAAAATTTGGTTCGATCCAATCTTTTAAACAGATATGTAACATATTTATGCATACATGGGTATGCAATATATAGAGACATAATGACATTTATTTTTATTAAAACTAGACTTCATTATATATACAATGTAGAGAAGTCCATTTTGTTTCTATAGATATACAATAGACACAATAGCTTTTATTTTTATTAAGACTGATAAGTACTTTACGTACTGAAGAGATTTTGTATTTGATATAAGACTTCTTAAGTGTACAAGTAAATGTTAAATATCGGTTGTACATCTCTATCAAAGCGAGATTAAAAATATAAAAGAAGTTTCAAATTTTACTTTTTGATTTTCAAAGCTAATTTCTCCCAAATTCTTTGAAAAAACTTTTTGCTCTTTTTTTAATAAGCAAAGAAATGAAATTACTGACATTCATTACAAATTTTCTATCAAAGTAATAAAATACAGCAACATGTTATTTAAAATTATATATATATATATATATATATATATATATATATATATATAATGAAAAACATTTAAATGATTTGTTGAGAATAAATAGCAGAGTCGTGGCCGAAATCATGGAGAAGGCAGGGGTTGAATTTTTAAGTTCTTTTTATTCCATCATGGGAGCAGGCATTATTTACAAGCTAGAGTGACGTGCACAACACAGAACAACAAGGCACGGAATTGATGAAAAAGCTAAGTGTAAAAAAGGGACAGTAAAAGGATTTCCAATTCTCACGCATAAGAGGTAAGGGAAACACAGGGATCTTTTTAAAGGTCTTTTGGTTAGGTCAGCAATTTTCATCTCTCCCACGGAGTGAGAGAAAGTAACAGGCATTTAGCTGTTTCAGCAATTTTACGCAGCTTCTCTTGAATTAATTAATTGGAACGAGTGAAATGGATCATGAAATAAGAGAATATTTTAGAATGATATTACTATGGGCTAAATTAAGATAGGGCTTTGGAAATTAATTAGGATTCAAATTAAGAGTTTAAAAATATCATTACACACACACACACACACACACACACACACACACACACACACACACACACACACACACACACACACACACACACACACACACATATATATCCGTGATTTTTGTGAATTATTTAAAAATTTTTAAAACAGAAAATTAAGATTCAAAAATTTAAATAAATCCTTTTAGAAAATGCCATAGAATTTAACAAATAGAATTCGAGAATGAAGTCGACCTAGTCTAAATAAACCTCGCGTTATAATTTAAAAAATATCGAACTCGCACTCATTCAAAAACACGTGTTTATAAATACTATTTTGAAGCATCACACGATTCTAAAACGTGGAATCTGGAATGTATTTATAGATAAAGTCGGACATCTTTAAAAATTATCTTATCATAATCCTAAACAAGTCTCAAATTATGATGGGTATTATATAATTCATCTGATAAACATAACCAGAAATTAATTATTTGAATGCATTATCTATTTAGCGGCATATTTAGCGCCAGTGATAATGTATTTGGGACGCGTAAATAGGTGGTGCAAATTAAAGAAGCGATCAATGGATTTTGTTCAAACGAGCCTCACTAGCACCGTGTATGATGTCCAAGATAAACCGGGCACTTCAAAGAATCGGCCTCTTTTGAAACATTTCCTCGAGTACGTCGCATGCTTAAGTTTCCGTTTCTATTAAAGGTAGTTTTACAAGGGACATGGAGGATCTTACGTAAAAGAGTAAAGTACTGCTAAACAATGCTGGAACTTTAGACTTCGTTGCCGAAAAACATGTTTTTACTGATTTTAACCCCTTAACCGGTTTGCCCGTATGCCGTACGTGCATTGATTTATCGAATTTTGATAGCTGTAAACAAAAAATAAATCATTCATAACAATTATAATTTAATAGTAAAATGACTTCGAATACGTAAATAAGCCAAGTATTCCATGGATTTCCATTTGAATCAAAATAAGAAAATATTCCCAAAATAGAAGGTGTCATCTTATTAGATAGCCTAATAAGAATCAGAATGACACCAACTTGTCATTTAAGCCAGGACATTTTTACGCCTTTTATTTAACTTGATTTGTTTCATATCTATGACCTTTGTGCTCTGTGATTCTAAATATACTAAATTTCTGAAATTTTGTGTATTTTCATATCAGAATGAAAATATGACAGTTTATCTTTCTCAGAACTTAATTAACCCTCTTGAACGACAATTTAATTTCAGTCAGCATTGCTCTGGCAGACGATTTCATTTTCTTAGTTTTAAGAGGAGGGACTGATGTAGAAACTCACGGTTTTGTTGCTCTAATAATTTGTTATTATTAAAAATAATATTGGATTTATATGAATGTTTCACACACATACACTATATAATTTGCGCATGCATTATAGGACCTGAACTTAATATATATCAAAGCAATAGACTCGATATGACTTAGACATACTTCTCTAAATAAAAAAAGCATCAAATCTCAATAATTTCTGGCAAGTTCAGCTCGTCATTGTCAGTTTGTGCAGGAAAGTTTATGATGAGCTGGACTTGTCATTTCCGTTCAAGGGGTTAACAATAAATCAATCCATTTTCATTCTATATGACAAACAATAACTGATTGCGATTATTAGAAAAAATATCGATTTTAATATTCCTCAGTTATTTACAGAAATGCGTTATTAAATATATCAGAGACTAAAATGTAAATTATAGTATAACGCAGAAAGTCTATAAAAATATGCATATAAAAAAGAAAAATACTTATTTTAATTAATCAAGAATAGGAAAATAAAAGATTTATGGCACTTGAAACCCTTTTATAACAAACAATAAATATTCTAAGTAAGAAAATTTAAGCATAATATTTTATAAATGTTATTGAAATTTATCAGTTTTCCAATAATATATTTGATAATCGAATCGATATTTAATTCAAACTGTTAATAATGAAATGTTTTAAACTCAAAATATTTTTTTCAGATTATTGGCTAACAGAAGTTTTAAAAAATTTGAAAAACTTGGATACATGAAGCCTTCTCATTCTTCACATATACTTACAAAATATTGATAACTTTTCTTTAAACCCTTTAGTGTGTTGTATAGAATAGAGTATTTCTTTCTAGTGTTTGATTGAATAAAAAATGTAACAGTAATAAATTATTTTAATGTTTAGACAAGAAATTAAATTTAATTGAAATAATTTTAATGTATTATTGAATTAGAATATATAACTGATATCAAGTGTATACCTGAATGATATGGCCTGATATTAAACATAGATATACAAATCTGATGACAAAGTTATTTTCCAAATTCCGTTTTGATACTGAAATGTGCTCGTAGGAACAACAGACAGATCATTTCGTTTTACGGATATTTTTCAAAATGTGATAGAAAAACGCTATTTTAGGGTAAGACACTCATAATAAATTTTTTCCTTCCATCTTTGTGTTTTTGAATTAACATTTTCACAGGTAGGTAGACATAATTTCAACTTTTATTTATTTGTTTTGTTTTAAAGAGTTTCTATTCGTATGTATCACAAAAGGAAATGAATATATATATATATATATATATATATATATATATTCTTAGACATAGTTTATATTTTAAATTGAGGCGAAATTCATTTTTGTGCAGTGATATTTTCGAAAGTTATGGCAAAAAATACCAAAATTCAACTGAATTTTTAATTAATTTTAATTCTAACTAATATTTGAAGAACTCCGTTCGAAGTTGCACATTCCCGATCGCCAAAATATATATACGCCAAATTGGTAGTCGTAGCTCAAACGATCAGGCCTATAGAGCGCCACGACGACACACTTATTCATCTTTATTATTATTATAAATACGAAACATATGGATGCATACACACAAAGATACGAATGCTTCGTTATTGAAAGCAAAGGCTGTTTTTTTAATGCTGGTTATCAATGAGATAAATTTAAAATACCCATTTACAACATAAGGAATCTAAAAATGTAACTTAAAAGAAAACGTTCCTTGATTATTCTGGAGATAAAATTTTGATAACTTCTGTTTTAGAATACTACGTCGTTTTGATAGAACCTACTGTATTTTGTTATTCAATTATTTTAAATCTGTAATTTTATTTCAAAATAAAATTCGTTTAAAAAGGAGGAAAGATGTCTACTGATATACTTTCCGAAAGTATTTTTTTTTTTAATTTTTTTTTATTATTGAGCATACTCTTTTATTATCATAAGCAGACTGTCAGGTCTATAATTATTAAATCAAGCCAGTTGTTATTTATTGAATAGTAGATAGCCCTTAAAAAACCTCATTTAAAATTCTAATTAACTATTTTAATGAAAATTAATTGAAATTTTAAAGTTCTTTTGAATATCCTTGAACAATTAAAACATGAAGAGAAAGGTATTTTAAATCATTTTAAAATTCAAATAAAAATTTCATTTTATCTCTATACATTTCTTAATTATTCTTAAAGATTTTTGCAAAGAATATTTTGTACCAGTAATTTCCATTGTTTTTATGATATATTTATACACGGACGCGTAAAGACAAAATGAAATAAACTTATATGTGCACTTTTCGGCTTTATAAATAACAGCAAATTTGAAAAATTTAATAAAGACAGACAAATTAAGTCTAAAAAATTATCGATCTACGATAATGGAGACAAAAAACTTGGATCTTCTTTAAATTTTTCCCTAATAGACTTATTATTAAATAACTTTCATTTACGGCATTTACAAAATATTTATTTAGAAATATGACCTTAAAAATCATAGAAAGAAATCTTATGAAAATTAAAAAAAGCAAATATTGGATATTCAAAGTTTAATATTAAATAATTTTCTTTCTTATTAATAGAAAACTGTACAAAACATTTTTCTTTCATTCATAGACTAATGTAATTTATCTTTGCTGCCTTTATAGAATTCTTCACAGGTCATAATTGTTACGATTTCATTCCGTAAATATTTCTTTGTATGGAGGTATGTAAAAATTTTGTGGTCTATTCTTAGAATTTTTGGAAATTTTTTTTGCTATTAAATGATAATGTTGCTTACTTACTTTAAATGATGGCAGCACAATAAATATTTGATTTAATCAAACATTCGAATGAAATAAAAATGAATCTAAAAATAAGTTGAAGGAAAAAAGAGAATTTAAAAATATAAATATTTATTTTTAATATAGTTTTAATAAATTATTAAAATTAAATTAATTTAAAAGAAATATGGAAATATATAAGTACATGATATAAATAAATCTATATTAAGTATTTTAAAAATAGAAATTGTTCAATAAAACTTCAAAATTAACAGTGTGACCGGTGGTTGGTGGGTTCTAATTAAGATAGGCCTTTTTGTGTAACATTGATTTATTATTTTAAAACATATACGGTTACGTTACACACAAACACAAAACAGAGAGTGAACAAAACACGTCAACACAACACGAATACAGAGGCTTCACTGATTGTCTCTCTAAGCACACACCAGAGGGCGGCGTGTACTGAGTGAATCCTACGGTAGGGGAAAAAGAGAGTGCTACAGTCTCCCCCTCTGGCTGCGCCGACGTCCCGGCAAGTAGCCAGTACTAGAAGTAGGAGCTCTTGTAGCAGTCTGTGTTCTTGGCCTTTGGTGTCTCTGGGTAAAGGGTTTAAGCCGAGAAGATTTTGGCATAAACAAAGTTCCTTGATTTGTGGCATGGGGTGTCACAGTAATTTTTGGTTCAGATGAAGCGTCGTGATTTGTGGCATGGGGCGCCACAGTGACTTTTGGTGCAGATGAAACGTCTTGATTTGTGGCATGGGGTGCCACATTGATTTTTGGTGCAGATGAAACGTCTTGATTTGTGGCATGGGGTGTCACAGTAATTTTTGGTGGTCGACCTCGCTTTCTGAGTGGAGCAATTGGCTTTGAAGCCACATCTTTAAAAGGCGAAAGTGCAGAAACATGATAGGTTGCAATAGGTTCTGACGGCTTGTCAAGACTAGAAATAACATATGATGTTGGCGACTTCTGAGTTAGTATAAGATATGGACCATCACGTTTAGGCATAAACTTTAAGGTCTTCTTGTTTTTGGCTTTGCTAATAGGATGCAAATTTACCAAAACTTTATCACCAGGAGAAAAATAAACAGTTCTTCGATTTTTATCATAGTATTTCTTCCGTTGATCTTGCTTCTTTTCTATTCGGTCTCGTATATCATTAGTGATATGTGCAAATCTTTTGAGATATGGGGTTATCTCTGGAACAAAGTTATCATTTTCAACCACGGCTTTGAAATTTTGCACAACATCGTCAACAGTGCGCAGTTCTCTTCCAAATTGAAGGAAGGCAGGAGTATGTCCGGTAGGATCACAAATAGTTGTATTCATGGCAAATCGAATTACAGGGAGTTTCGAATGCCAGGTATCATGTTCATCTCCCACAAGTATTGCTAGACGAGGTTTAAGGTCTCTGTTTTTCCTTTCGACAGGGTTTGCTTGGGGAAAATAGACTGGAATTAAACATTGGTCTATATTAAGAGTACAACAGATTTGTTGGAGTACGGAACTAATGAATTGTGATCCGTTATCACTGATGATTCTTCTAGGTATGCCATACCGCATAAACACTTCTTCGATTAATGTTGTAGCACATTCATGCGCGGTGGCATGAGCAAGAGGGAATAATTCAACCCATCTTGTAGCACAGTCTTCCACAATAAAAATCCATTGTTTTCCTGTAGCCGTCAGTGGTAGAGGACCAAATAAGTCAATCGAAATTATCTCGAATCTTTGAGAATATACTGGAGTTCTTAACAATCCAGCAGGCTTTTGGTTGTTAGCCTTGTAACGGTTGCATTCTGGACAATGCTTTATCCATTCTGAAATGTAGGATTTCATTCCAGGAAAATAGTATCGTGAGGCTATTTTATTATAAGTACCTTCAATGCCGTAATGTCCAGCTGTAGGGGCATCATGGTGTTCTCGAAGAACTCTTTCCCTTTCTTTCTTTGGGACAACCAATTGTGCTTCTTCAGATTCAGAATCTGGAGAGTAGCGATAGAGTAAACCATTACTCATGAGGTAACCTCGGTTTGACCAGTTCGCAAAATTTTCATCTTTATCATTGTTTTCGAAACAGTCTATTATTTTCTTCAAATCGTCATCTTTTAACTGTTCTTCACGCATATCACTGGCCTTTCTTGATGGCAAATCGATAGATATAGTGCATAATTCACAATTAGAATTGTTGTGAACACATACAGGTCGCGAAAGCATATCAGCTATAACATTAGCTTTACCAGGAATGTATTCTACTGTCAGGTCAAATGATTGCAACTGTAAAGCCCATCTTGCCAATCGGCCTGTTGGGGATTTCAGACTCAACAGCCATTTTAAGGGTTGATGGTCAGTCACAACTGTAATTTGGGCACCTTCTATGTAACCTCGGAACTTTTCGAGAGCCCATACGACTGCTAATGCTTCTCTCTCGGTTGTAGAATAATTTCTTTCAGATGAAGTAAGTAAACGACTCGCATACTCTATGGGATGTTCTTCTTCACCTTTTCCTTGGATAAGGATAGCTCCTAGAGCATAATTTGAGGCATCTGTTCGGATAACAAATGGTTTAGTGTCATCGACCTGTTTTAGAACCGGTGGAGAGATTAGTTTTTCCTTTAATAGATCAAATGCACCCTGCTCTTCTTCGCCCCATTTCCATGTGGTTTTCTTCTTAGTAAGATTGCTTAGTGGGCGAGAAATTTCTGCAAACTGATGTATAAAACGACGATACCAACTGCAGGTTTGCAAAAAACTTTGGACTTGTTTTGTGTTTTTGGGAGGAGGAATTTTTGCTATTGCTTCAACTTTTGCAGGATCAACTTCAATACCAGCCTTGGTGATATAGTGACCTAAATATTTTACTTTGGGGCAAGCGAAATTACATTTGTTTCTATTGGCATGCAATTTAAAGTATTTCAGGCGATCAAATACTTGACGTAAATCTTCAAGATGTTCTTCAAATGTAGAAGATATGACAATCAAATCATCTAAATATGCTAAAGTCTTGACTTTAAGGCCATTTCGGAAAATGTCCATGAGTCTTTGGAAAGTCGCGGGTGCTGTTTTTAATCCAAACGGCATCCTTGTAAATCTGTAAATTCCAAATTGACAAACAAATGCAGTTTTGTCTTTGTCAGGGGGATACATTGGAACTTGATGGTATCCACTTTTTAAATCAATGGTAGACATGTAAGCTGTTTGTTTTGCAGTTTGCAATAGGTCATCCATCCGCGGAAGAGGATAGGGATCAGGCTTTGTAACCGCATTGAGCTTCCGGTAATCAACGCAAAGACGAAAATCACCGTTGGGTTTTGGAACTAGCACTACTGGAGCGGCATAGGGAGAATCGCATTCTTCGATTACTCCAGAGGCGAGAAGTGAATCAATTTCCTTCTTCAAAATCTCTTGTCTGGCAGGAGACAACCTGTAAGGAGGTACTGCAACAGGAAGCTTATCTCCAGTATCAATTTTGTGTTCGATGAAAGGTGTAGGCTCTCCCCCTGGTTGAAAGCATGTCTCGTATTCTACGAGAAGGGAGTTGAGGCGACGTTTTTGTTCATGCGAAAGATTTGTTCCTTCATTTTCACGAAGATCACAGGGATTTGGAGTAGTAGGAACTGCCAGCAGAGCGTTAATGTCAGGTGGTGTTTTAATAAAATCATATTTGATTCGCGGAGATTCCGAGAAATACCAATGCCTGTTGCAGAGATCTAGGACGATTCCTGCTTTACTCAAAAAGTCAACACCTAGAAGAGTTCTGTTTCCTCGAGCGTTTTTCAATACAATGAGTTCTGTCGGAATACTTTTACCTTTAACCGTAATGTCGACAATTGTAGTGAGTATTTCCGTTTTCTGAATTTGGCCATCAGCTAGTGTCATATCTATAACTTGGCTTTTGAATTTCAAGCCGTTCTTCTTAAGAAGTTCAAATAGCTTTTCTCCAGCTACTGAATGTGTTGCACCTGTGTCGGCACAAACAGCTGCATGAGTGTCACAGACAGTGATATCAATGATGCTTATTTGTTTATCCTCCATTGAAAAACTGTAAAAGTTCATATGATTGAGACTTGACGATACATCAGGGTTTACTTTCAATGCTGGGTTGCATGTAAGACATTTTGCTTTGATTATTCCAGGAGCTCCACAACCATAACAGTTCAGGGGTCTTCTGTCATCTTCAAGTCTTTCATTATTTCGTTCGTGTGCTCTGTCTTTGTTAATGGAGTCCCTCCTACTTTGACTGGGAACCCCGGGATACCGCCTACTTTGACTGGGAATCCCAGACAGAGCCAGTCGATCAGGATTGTGTTCATTTCGAAACTTTGGGCCTTTAGCGTTAAAAGTCCTATATCTATTTGCTTTTCCATAATCAGCTGGTTTCTTGAAGTTTTCCGACTTGTAAGCTTGTGTTTCTTTACTGTTTGGGCGCAGACTGTCGTAGGTGTCCAGTTTCTCTATTAGGTCATCGGGAGTGACCCATTCACACCATACATCCAAGAAATGGTCCTTTATTTCAGGAGGGACACGTTTTTTCATTTGATCGAGGATCATCAAGTCCTTCAGCTTATCAAAGTCCTGGATATTCAGTTCCTCCAACCATCCTTCAAAGTAATTTCTTAACTCAAAATGGAAATCCTTCCAAGATTTTTCTGGGTTTTTTCTATGAGTTGCGAAAAGATGTCGCAATTTCTCTGCGTTTAATTTATATCTTTTTAAAAGCATAGCTTTTATATGTTCGAAATCTTGAGCTTTTTCCTCAGATTCTCTAGAAATAATTTTTACAACTTCATTTGGCAGGACGCCAAGTAAATATGCTACCCAATTTTTCTTATCTATTTTTTAAAAATTTCATTTGTCTTTGAAAGACATTGATAAACAGTGACATGTCATCTTGTTGAGGGTCAAACTCAGGAATTAGACTCTTAAGTTGTAAATTTAGTTGATTTGGTGATGCAACGACTGAACTTGAAGGCGACAGCTGTCCAAGTTTTTGGACTTCTAATTCCAAACGAAGTTTTTCCAATTTAAACGCGTTTTCACGAGAAACTTTTTCTTCCTCTTTTGCGGCAATCCTTTCACCGATCACCGAATTTAGGAATTCTCGAACAAAGTCTTCATCGTAGTTTTTACTGTGTATTATCAAGTCTTTAATGTCGGGGAGACGCGCATCTTTCGGGACTTCAATACCCATTTCTTCAGCCACAAAGATGAGATCGGCTTTAAGACCCTTACCCAAGAAACTCATCCTTGTTGTTAGGTTTAGGCACTACTTTCCGTTGTTCACAAAATCACGTCTTTTACATTGTATTTAAAAGAAATTTAAGAGTATAAAAGAAAACTTGCAATCACTAAATAATTTACAAAATTTAACACAAATGCACAAGATTCATCAAAGATAATATTAATTTCATAACAATATAAAGTTTTAAATTATTGTAATCGGTTAAACCTTATGAATTTTCTAGAAAGTTATCATAACATTTTAAAATTTCCATTGATTATATTTAATTCTTCAATAAAATAATATTTACCAAAATTTATTAAAAGAACATGTCATTTCTTAAAGAATAATCAAATCAAGAATAATAATGAAAAGTTGTACGAATACTCATAAAAAGGAAAAAGAATATATAAATTTTCAATACCATGCGCTTAAAAATAAAACACAGAACAGTGCTGACAGAAATAATGATAACTTTTTTTTTTTTTTTTTTTTTTATATATATACACACATTAAATCTTTGAAACCACAATCGGAAAAGATCTTTCCTTTCTATTTTATTTATTTACGCCAGTTATACTACTCATTTAATATATCATAAATGAATCATTCAGCTTATTTTTCTGCATCCGGTGTATCACATTAATATTCCAAAAAGCGAAACGATAGAAGGGGGGGGGGGAAGCAGACATTTGGCGGGTCGTATTATGGCTACGCAAAAGAGCAACATTTGCGTTTCGTTCCGAAACCGAAACTGCCGAATGAAACTTAAACTATAGATTATTAGGTTGAAAGAAACATTTTTTCAAACAAATATAACACTAATAGAAAATATACATACAGAAATATGAGGAAAGCTTCTAAAGAACTGCTTTTACAAGACTTTAAATTGACTCTTACATCATGAGTTTTATACAACATTAGTGTACATATGCCAGGGGTGTGGCAAATTAAGTTAAAACAAATTTTTTTTTTTTCTACACTTATGAATTAGCATTTCATTCTTTACCAGGATGGCTAAAGAAATAAAGTACTCAAAAATTGAAACAAAAGAAGTACTTATCATTTAATGAAGCAACGATGGGATCTATCCCATCCGTTTAGCAATAGAAAGCCTTTTTCCTCCAGGGCGGGGAATTAACATAATCCAATGATCTTGCACAGGGTGTGCATTCGAATTGGTTTTACCTGAAAAAAATTTGAGCCAAACCTCTGTTTTCGGAACTTTTACTCTGTTTTTTGAAGGCCGAAATTTAAAGCACGCTTGCGCGACAATGCGGAGGGCGCAATTCAATGCTAGGCGTCAATGTAAACGCAATTAAAACTCGTTGGGCGCCAATGTGACCGGTGGTTGGTGGGTTCTAATTAAGATAGGCCTTTTTGTGT
>JAOUZG010007640.1:0-15952 GCA_026289955.1 Argiope argentata | reverse complement strand
CCTTCAATAATTGCAACTATTAGAACATTATTGATTGCATGTTAAATTTGATTTTAAACTTTTATTCAAATTACATAAAATTGTTGGTAAAAGAAATTTATATTATTTATAAAGTAATTCTTTGATTTTTAAAAAATGTAAAGTTAATTTTATGGGAATAGTTTGATGAAATAATAAAATTAATTCAATTTCCATTCATAATTACAGCAATAAAAACATTACAGATTGCATGTTAAATTTCATAAAAAAATTTTATTCAAATTAGATTTGTTGGTGAAAAAAGTTGATATTATTATAAAGTAATTTTTTGAAAAATGTAAAATCAATTTTATGGGGTAATATTTACCAGGTCAGACAAAACCTTATTATGCACAAAATTACAAGCTTGTAACATTATAAATGCACTTTAATTTCGTGGCTGATTTTCTTAAATTTTATTTACAGGATTACATGTTCTTTGAGAAAGAAGGAAACAAAGAAAGTGATGGGCCTGGTATGCTGTAAGGAAGTGATTCTTCAAAAGATGGTGCCTAAATGTCAAGTTCTTTTTATCAATATTTTTTGAAATGCTATATTTTATCAAACTTAATCAATTGCTATTCATGTACTCAACGCATGCCAAAGTCACCGTTAGCATTTATTTCTGTTGTAGCTATCAAACCAGTATAGATGTAGTATCTTATAAAATTAATACATGCTGTAAATGTCACAAAATAACATTAATAACTGAATGAATAGCAAGCTGCTATTGCTGTCACCATTTCATGTGTAATCCCTTGAAGTACAACTGTTCAACTCTTTTAAATCTTAGTTTTTGTAATGAATTTGAACTTGATAAGTATTTTATTGCGCCATTTACCATGTTACTTACAATTATGGTTTTTGAAATTTTTTGGTTTAGGATATATAAGTACTGCAAATGACTATATCCGATTCCTAAAAACTTTTATTGGCTTCTTTATTGAATGCTAAATTTCTTAGTTTAGTAGGCTTAAATTAAATTTAAAGTTGTGAGTTGAGACTATAAATAATATTGCATAACCGAAAGTTGAGTGCCACAAAATTATCATATCATAATCTTAAAATATTTAAGTACCGTTAGATGTATATTTCAAAAGAAATTATTTTATCTAAAAGAATTGCACTGAATCTATTGAATAGCTACTCAAAATTAAATAGTCTCATCATTATTAATTAATGTTTCACTTTCTTTATTAGTTTTCCATATTTAAGGATCTTTAAAAATGTTTCAAAAGAAACCTGGGTTATAGGAACTGTTTAAAAAGCCTTGGGCTAAACTTATTTTTAACCACCCTCAAGGAAATATTTAAAGGAGCCTAATTTTTAAGAAACTGATCAAAGAAAAGATGCTCCCTTTCTCATACATTCAATTTGGCTGTCATCCAAATATAAGAAAAGTTCTTAAGTGTTAAATAGAGATTTCAAGTATCAGCAAGTTTTAACTCTTCTTAAAAGCTTTTTAGACTGATGCTGCATAAAAACAATGCAGCTTTCTTTGGGACCTGAATATTGATAATATTTATCCATTTGATTGAAATTATCTTTTAACTATCATTGCTTAAAGTAGTATTATTCAATGTGATATTTTTGTTACATCTTTTGCCAGTGAATAATTCCATATGCTGAAGTTTCAATTAACAGATATGGAATGTTTATTTTGTTTTAAGTCATTTTGTTTTACTCAAGATTTTTTTATTTTTTGTAATGTTAGAAGAGATTAAGAAAATTAATCATGAAAAAATATAATTTGTGCTAGAAGTAGTTATGGCTGCATGCTTTACTTAAGTGGTTGTGCAATTGTAATTATTTCTTTTAATCATGAAAAATTATGTTTTGCTTTTTTAAGAGGTATTTTACTGTCCATTCAACTCTATATAGTTTTAGCAGAAAAAAGCCAGCATTGTTTTGCTTTTGTGTATGAATGTGCGTGTAATCTTATTAAGAGATTGAAAAATATTTTAAATATTTCTTATTTAAAGATAAGATGTGCAGAAATTATTGAGATTTTTTTTTAAATATATATATTCATGATTTTTTTTTTTTTTTTTTTTGTAAATTATTTCATCAAAAGAAATACTTTTAAAACACATATAATTTTTTTTCTTTCTTTCTGAACAGGGTATTGATTAGCTAAATATCATTTTCAAGATGTTTCAAGTATTAATATTAAATTTTATTTTTTGTTAAAAATTAAGTGATTCATTTTATAAAAACTTGTTGTTTTTATTTAAAATCATTCCATTTTTTAAAAACTTTTCTGTTTAAAATAATTAATTTTCTTATTCCTTTTATGTTATAAGAAAAAGACCATTTATAGAGATTATGACATTTATCTTAATATTTTGTGGTAAGAGATTCTTTCCTTGTCAGTGTATATAAATCAAATCTGTTTGATTTTGAATATTAACATGTGTTGTTAATTATTTTTGTAAAGATTTTTGTGTTTTAAATCAGCTTCAGTGTATTATTTGTGTACTGGTTTGAATGATTTATCTTGGTAGTGTTATGATAAAGAATAAGGTCAACTAAAATCAAATGAAAAAATTCTTGAGTGGTTCATTGTAATATATACAACATTTACAGGACATATATTTTTTCTTTTGATAGAAATGATTTTCCATTAAACTGACATTTTAAAAGTTTGAAGTTTGTTTTTAAATACTTATTTTTTATTCAAAATATTGCATAATCTCAAATTTATTTTATTGTAAAGGGTCTTTTGAGTTACATAAATAGTTTGATAAACTGACAGAAAAATTAATCTTTAGAATTAAAAATATAATTTTTGAAATAATTGCTTTAGGTTCAGAATGTAATAAAAAAATTATGAATAAATTTTAAAAAGCAAAGAAATTGACACTTGTGTGATACATCCATTTGAGTACGAATAAAAAGTTTTTTTTTCCCTCGCACACCAGCCTGGTGAATGTAGGATGCATAGTTTAAATGAAAATGTTAAATCAATTTTTAATAACAGATAGTTCATTATATATTTTAAATATCACTTCTATTTAATATGTATAGTTTTTTTTTTTTATTTCAAACTTAAAAGAAAAACACCTAAATAACTTTTTGGTGTTTTACAATGGAAAAATATACTGGCACATGTTTAAGAAGTGTTGTGAAGCTCTATTAAATGTTCAAGAACTTGGTCTTGAATAAATTTGAAAATCATTTCTTAGCTTATATTATGTGCATTTTATGTTATATGCTTTTACTTAGTTTAATTACAGTACATAAAGAATGCTTATTTTCTTTTTCGTTTGAGTTTATGCTTTTGAATGTTTTTGAAAAAGGTGTTAAATATTTTGTCTGTTTTTGTCTTTTACATATTAATTTCTTTCTTATGCAACATTTTCACCATGTGTTATGTAAATTTTTACAGTTTTTATTATACTGAAGAAAATTATTTGATGTTAAATTCCTTAAATGCTGTATGTAGATTCAGATTGTTTTACCTTAAACAAAAATATACTTGAGTATAAATGATTTATATAAATATTGTCCCAAACTGTATCATCTGACTCTACGGCATATATGGCAGTTAATTAATTCTTTTAAATTAGAATTTAAAGTCGATATTTACACTAATTTTTATACTATTTTTGTTATTTTTTGATGAATTGTTATATTTTAATTGAATTAAGTTTATAATAAGGCAGTTATTTTTCATGTTGAATTCAATCTACCATACCTTTTGTGCAGCATATTAACTTAACTATAGTTTTTATCTTTGTCAATAATTGTCGTTCTGTATCATTAAAGGCATTTTTAAAAAATCACTGGTACAGATCCATTTTGCAGATTTTTTTTTATCTTCAAGAGATTGAATTATAAGTCTGAATTTCATCAAAATCATTGCATTTATATCAGAAATATCCATACCTATGAAAAATACCATCATTTTCTTATTAATTGAAACCAGTTATTTTTTTCATAGAAAATTAGTTTTGTTTAATATTTAAAAATAGACTTACTTCTTTAAAAAGTTATATCTGTGCTGCATAAAAATTGTGCAGCAACTGAATAGGAAAAATTATTTGATAAACAGGATATTTATTTAATTACATATGACTATGTAAATTTAGATTTTAAAATAATACTTCTTCCCCCTTGCCCTACAATTATGGGCAATTGTCCTCTCCCTTCATTACAAAAATTTTTCAGTGTTGTTTTCATTGGATTTTTTTATATCCATAGCTCAATCATAAAAATACTGTTTGCTCATTTTTCTTGATAAAAGTGACTGGTTTCATAAAATCATTTTTAAATAACTTTTTTCATTCTTGTATGTTTGTATATCTCTCTGATGAAGTCACTTTGATAATAAGCAACTCATTATTTTTTTTTTTTTACTATATGGGTGTTACTTCATGTACATGTCATTCTTCATTCCAAGCTTAAAGTTATTAACTAGTCTTTTATTTGTATCTTTTTTTTTAATTTTCAATTTAATCTCATATTAGATTTACCAGTGATAAGGACTCTGTGGACATTTTTTTTTCTTTTTGTTTCATGTTTTTCATAGATTGTTACTCTTCTTATAGAAATTTGATATGAAAGGATGCCTTCTGATAACAAAATTGTCAGATAAAACTGTTTCTATGATAAGTGCATTAATTACGCTCAAATCTAAAAGTCATATGAGGTGTTACTATTGTCACATGATGAATATAGTTTATAAAAAATTACTTTCGTTAAACTATGAAAAGATTTTATATAAAAAATAGAGAGTAGAAAACAAATGTGTTGCTTGATTAAATATAATGTTACTTTTAAAATTATGTAACAGTTACCTTGCATTAATAATATACTTAATAATTATATTATACAGAACAGATTATTTTTTAATGTTAAGATATTAACTTTTTGATCTTATAAATTGGTTTTTCTTAATCATAAAATAATTCTAATGATTCTATTTATCATATTAGTTTTAGAGTTTCAGTTCTCAATCTTTTGTCTGGAATTATTTTCTATTAAACTAATATAGAAAATATGATTTTTTAATTTTAAAAAAGCCAAATTTTATTTTTTAGCAGCTGATTATATAGGATCCTTAACTTTAGACTGAAATGTGATTATATCATTTCTATAATTTGTTTAATGTATGCTATATAAGAATTAAATGCATTGCATCATCATAAGAAATATGCCTGAAAATATGATATTCAGGTTGAACATAAATATAACGAATTGCAAAAGACTGATTTTTAATGTAAAAATTAACAATTTCATTGTAATATATTTCATATATCATTTGACATTAAGTATGTTTATTCATTTAGATAATATTAATAGTTATTAAAATTTAAGGTAAATAATTAGAATCAAATATGAATTTTTATTGAAGAGAAAATAAACTTATTGAATAACCACTCTTGTACTTTAGTTTTTTTTTTTTTTTTTTTTTTCATATTGAAATTGATTTTTCTTTTGCTTTAGTTAATGTAAATGCAAAAAATGCAGCATTATCTGAAAGGAAAAAAATGGTGGTTGTCCTATTTTATTCTATTTCTACTTCCTTTGTTATTACTGCTATCTTACTCTGCTTATAAGTTGGCTTGTAAATCTTCTCAGATATTTAAATTCTACATGGAATAGAAAAGTTGAGAGATTTCAATCTGGTGTACATATTTGTGTTCAGATTATATTTTTTAATAACTAAAAAGCAAATATATATTTTAATAAGCTTTATACTATGAGATAGTAAAATAATAGAATAGATTTATATTTTTCTTATATATAACAATGTATGAATCATTACATTTTCATTATATTATAGACTGAGAACTGTTACTCTAGAATGTATGAGATTCTTTTTTTATCATTCTTTTTTTTAAACTATAGACAGATCTTTAAAATAAAATTAGAGATTAGATTCTAAAAATAATTGTTCCTTTTTTTAATTTCAAAAAAAAATAATTATATGATTTTGAGTTTCCTGAAATGTTTGATTTCTACTTATTCTACGATCTTATTTTGAGATTTCTATGTAAAAGTACAATTTTAGCTTTTGTGATCAAAATAATGAATGCATACATTTTTGTGTGAAGTTATAAAATAAATTTATCTTTTCTCAATGAAAAATCTTTCTTTTTATTATTGGAATTTACTGTGTCATATATTATTATTATTAAAAAAAACTTTTTAACATTCTCTTCTTAAAAACTTTTAAAACATTCTCTTATATATAAGGTTTGTAGGTTTTTATATGCATTTTTATGTGTACATCTGAATTTTATAACATGGTTTATATAAAGTTAATTATATTATTATTTTTAATAAATGTTATAAATTAATTTGAAATATATGCAAAAGAGGTAAATTTTTTCAACTTGAATATTTTTAACAATTAATAGTTCTCTCACCTCTTTTGAACTGAAGGGGGGGATACTTCTTAATGAACGTTAGAATTCTGTATGGAGATGATTGACCAAAAGGAAAAAAAGAGAAAGGAAAAAAAACATGCAAAAAGTATGATTCATTTTTCTCAAAGATGCTTTAAAAAGCATTGTCTTGAACAAATTTATATATATGTAGGACAAAAAATATGAGGAGAAAAGTAGTGTTTTCTTGTAAATATACTTTAAGAGCATAATTTAGTATACATTTCTTTAAGGCCTTGTGGCATCTTTCAAATATATTATGTATTTCTTTAATTATTTTTTTGACAAGTCTTAATAACATGATTCATTTGATGTTTCATGGTTTGTTTTTGGGATTCAGCCACACTAATACAGCAATCATCTTCATTTTGTGAGTAAGATTTAGATGTAGAAGAAACTTCTAAAGCTCTCTAAATGATTTGCAGCTTTTACAGATATTTTCTTACTTTTTTTTTTTTTTTTTGTCTTGAGTATTTGTCACTTTTTTCCCCTCTTAAAATTTTTTGTCTTAAAAATTTTTGCTATCAAATTCATTGCTTTTACAGAGATATTAAATAATTTTTCTCTTCTTTATCTTTAAATTGTTCTTTTTCTACAACTAACTCCTTCCAGTAAGATTTAATAATAAAAAATTGTGCTTAATATAAACATTTAATTTTTATTGAGGAAAACTTAGTATATTTTATAATTCTTGTCTATTGCTAATTAAAATTTATTTATCTGTATAAAATTGTAATCCGAAAGCTCATATTTAACACTTCTTCAAAAATCTCTACTGATCTCGAATTGATCCTTAGTTTTCGCGTTTACGCCAGGCTCTCCAGTAATTTATTTATTTATTATCATTATTTCAGGCACATCACGAAATCTATTCTGATTATGTGTCTACAATTCCAGAGCATTCATTACAATCACTTATTAGTTTCTGGACACATTTTTATCTTTTTGGTAATATTTCACCATCATTAATTTCAGTTTCAGGTAAATGCACGCTTATTTCTTCTGATTATTTTGATTGATTGATTCAAGGATACCTACAATCTTCTTGATCTTCATAGTTTAGACTACTTTTATCTATTATGATGTTTACTTCACTGCCTGTTTTTCCTTTAGTAAGACAGATGGTCGTGCTAAATGTTTATAAGATTGAAACCGACTAACTAACAACAATTTGACCGTAACATGTCCCAAGACAATATAAAGAAAACAATATGTGATGGGGAATTGTGATATCAACATAAGTGATAAGTATCCCAGATTCAATACACTAGAACCACATTTATTATATTTAACAGTTATTTTACTCGCATGGCGATTATAGCTCTGTGGCAGTTGAAGGTCAAGGATTGAGCCCATGACGCTAAGGCTTGTAGCCGAGTAACATAACCGCAATACAAAAGTAATTACTTGTGTACCGTAAATGTTATTTGGCTTTATTATTATTATGAAGCTAATGCCACAGCTAGGCTTTATGCTATATGGCATTAACAGTCATTTATGAGCCATACTCCTCATTTCACCGGAAGGGAAAATAGCGAGCAATAGCAGAATTCTTTTGTGACATGCTCGCACATCACAATTCGAATAGCAAGCAATCCTGTACTAAGTCCGTTTGCTTCAGAAGTGACGACCGAACTCATTGTACTAGAATTCGATTGAACTTTTGGTCCATGAAATTAGCTGAGCATAGCACTTGTCCTTTTCAACATTAATGAGAACTGCCTGAAGATTTTGGTTTCCATCCACCAATTATCCATACTCCTGCTGTGGTTGGCGTGAATCGCCAATAAGATACTAATGTAATTCCGAGTCATTTGCACCTCTTTCTGCAATACTAATGACATTCACCGCCAGACCAGGAAAATCGTTCATTAATATCAAACAAAAAGAATGCTTCCTCCAAACAATTCCCGACGCAGGTTGTAATAGCAAATTATCCAATGAATCTTCGTCTGCAAGTAGAAATCCTTTTAACGCCACTCATTATTAACAACAGCATTGTATAAAGTTATAGTTCTTTTGTAATATAATTTGTTTATTGTTGCTTTGTAAAAAAAAAATGGGAAGATAAAAAACCCATGAAAAACAAACACCCGGAAAAACCGCAGAAGAGTCACATCTCTTAATTCTGCTGAAGATCAATTATAAAACTTTGTTACATTTAAAGTTTACTATAGTCTTTAAAACTCCTCAAGTTCTCAAAGGATCGGAATTTAATTTTAAACATATATGGTATCCCAATCTTTCAATATTTTGCTACTCCATTTGTATTTTATAGCTTTTGAATAAATTGGATATAAAAAAATTAATTGCTGATACAAGATTGGCTCTTATTAAATGAATCATAATTCAGCGCTTAATAGATATTATCTAGCTGCTAGCGACAGGAAGATTCTTTTGAGAACTAAATACATATATTTATTGTTACACATCTGTAATGCTGTTTCCCAGCACGGTTAGTTCAATAACTGGAAAGCCCGTTTTACGATCAGCTTTTTTGGATGCCAAATCAGTGATCCCAGAAGTTGGAACGAATTTCATGACAAAATAGATAACGATGGAACTTTCCAGAATTTTGGCGATAGAGTCAATTGTATTGTCAATTATCGAGGTATGCTCGATTGTTCCAGAACTTCTTATATCCTACTCTGTGAACTATAATAGGTCGGCAGTATAAGCTGAAGTCAGTCGTTCACTGGCTCGTGGAAAAAGCTGCCGAAAAATTTGAAGTCGCATAAAGAGCCAACAATGAATTGGTTGGCTCAGTCCAGCGAAGTGCAAGCGTTTTGTGAAGCTCACGTGATTGCTGAATTGAGCCTTGTGCCGCCGAGTCCTGGAATTTATTGTAGAAGCAGCAGCAACGAGTCATGGGTTGACTAACCAGTCGCGTTATAGGGAGTCGGCAGTTAGATACATCTAAAGTGAGGAGACTGGAGAATTGCAGGAGTTTGGAGGGACCGTAGAGTGAAGCTACAAAGATTCCCTCCTCCTGCTGAGTTCTGTCTGCCCGCTTTCTGACTCTGGTTTTTATTGCTTCCGATGACTACTTTTGGGCTACTGTTTGTTGTAGCGTGCTGCTGTTTATTGTTTGTGCACATCTCGGCGTAACATTTGTTTTCTGCGTATTCCTGTCGTCATTTGTTACTCAGGCCTGTTGATTGCGTTTCTTCATCGACTTACAATTTGAAAGAACCCCGAATCCATAACAGTATTAAATTGTGTTTTTGAGATAAAGATACATTAGAATTTAATGTCTTTATCCAATTCTTCTAGCAAAATTGTCATCACCATTATTTTGTGCAGTCTTAAAAATCTATGCTTAGATATATTCATTGAAGAAAAAATAATTCCTATCCATAACTTCAGACAATTTTCGGCTTAATTCCCTTGAAAACAGGAAATCATCAGAGCTGCGCAAACATTAAAGCAAACTTTGATAGTTGAATAACAGGCAATTCCTCTCGTTCTTTTCCGTTGCCGATCTCGTTCTTTTCCGTTGCCGATCATCAAATCTTTTTTTGCCTAATAGAAATTTGTTATATATATTCGCTGTTTTGTGTTCATTTGCCTTTTTTTCCTATACACTTCTTTGATCGATAACGTCTTAAGACCCTATCGTTTATTAGCCATTCAGGAGAATCGGGTATGTGGCGGACATCGTCTTTTTGTAACTTTTTGTTGGCGATAAATCTTCAAATAGGCAGCCTTCTTTGTCATTTTCTAATAACCCTAATAGAGAACAAATTTGTGCCTCAAAAGAGATAAATCACCAATTTTCTGCCTGTACATTTTGAGGTTTCAAAACCCACAAACCAAAATAGCATGTTCTGCCATGATAAAATAAAATAAATAAATAAAATAAACCTTTTTTTTTTCTGTTTAAACACTTCCTTCTTCGAGGAACATAATTTCATGTTTTATTTTATCATATTTTGTTCAATTTTTATAGAAATCATCACTTCAGCTTTGTTTCGTTCCTGATTCGGGTGGAGCTTTGACAGCTCCGACAGGTAGAATAGTTCCTTTTCCTTCATGATGCCACTGTGCCTTTTCAACAATAACTTTTTCATTCCTTCGCTACTGCAAAGGCTGTTTGTTTTGGAATATTGCCGTAAATCTGTGAATCAATGATGACAGCACATTTGAATTTAAGAAGGAATCGCTTTTGAACCATCAATACTTCATAAAATCTAGGAAATAGTTCAGTTTTTTTGATACATTATCCAGATTCTTCATCCAATCTTGGTAGGTACTTTTTAGCGTACAACTAGGAAGACAGAAACTAGAAGTGAGGGAAGGCATGAGAAAGTATTCTGAACTCATATAGTTTTAGAAAAGAAATTGCTGCAGCAGCATTTTGATTCTATGGAAAAAATAAGTCTATGCAACAATAAAATCAGAACACGACTTATTAGGAAATTACTTTTAGAACACTGATTAATTAGAAATCATATACAATCATGTATTTATTACGGACTGATTGGCTTTCTTTAGAGTGGATACATACTTTACGTTTTTAGCGTAGCGGGTTCAGATTGAGTGGACTTTACTTGAGGACAGCACAAACAAATTTATTTACAGCTATTTACAGGATGACTTGATAAAGTAAAACTTAAGATAAACACAATCCAGCTGTCAACGGTCACTTGCAGCGTAAATGCGAGCCTTACGCACAATAAACACAGACTGCAAAACAGCTATCGCATAGCACAGCAACAGTAAGTCATAGCAAGCTCAATAATACAATGTTAACAGCAAACGTAAACATAGCTCACTAATAACAAGCGAAAATCCTCTAGTCCAGCGAAACGCTTCTCTTCCGAGAGAGAGAAAAACTGCCGAATGCGGTAGCCCGTCCCTTATATAGCCGGGCGAAAAACCGCGAAGCTTCAGAAATCACCGAGAGAGATCCAGCCGCTGCCAGACTATTCCTTTCGCCAAACCAACGCAGCTGGCGCGAAGCTCTTTGATGCCGTCGCCAATCGCTTTCCCCTTCGCGCACAGCGGCGTTCGCTCGCTTGTAACAATACGTATATTAGCAAATAATTAAAAAATAAAAGTACTATATTTTGCTAAGCTACATTTTTGTTTTTTACTCTAAACCTTTTATTATATAAAAATAATCATTATAACTTTTTATCTTTATAACTTATAAAAGATAAAAAGTTATAATGATTTTTTTTCTAATATTTTGATTTTGACCATTAAAAGTTTAAATATTTAATTTTTTTTATTAAATAGGAAAAAAAATTTAAAAAAATTCTTAATAAATATATAATTTTTGTTTTCCTTCATTTAAGTTTAAAAAAAAAGAAATTCAAATCAGATTTCAAAAATAATCTCGAAACTTTCTAGTATACTCTGTTATAAAGATGTCATTCTTTTCCCCTTCACCATCCCATTCAATGTGCATAACTTTATTATGCACATCGAATGGGATGGTGCGGGTCAAAAATGATCAGATTTTTATTTTCAGATATTCGTACATGAGAATTTGGTGCTTCGTTGACGTCCTTTGTTAAAATGTTGCAACCATGCGCTGAGTTGGTTTCAGCGATTAAATTTATTGCAATCCTGCTGACATGGAATCAACTATTGAAAGCATGGAACTGTTTCATTTTGAATCGTTGTGAGGTCAGTTGAACCTGGATCAAATAAAAAAAATGGAATTCGAATTGTCATTCAATTTTAAATAAGATTACAGTCTACTTATTAAAAAGTTAAAATTAAATAACTTAAACTGATGGCAATTCTTTACCAGTACTACAGATAAAAAAAAACAAATATGTATTATGAATGTCTTTTTTTTCTTTCAATTTTTATGATTTCAATTACAAGTAACGTATCAAATTTCATTAATCTAAATCATTGTGTTTAATGAGTTATCATATATAACAAGCAAAATTATAGACCAATAGATGGTCAACTCTTTCAAATTTCGATAAATTTAGAGGCTAATTTTGTATATCAAATTTTATTCATGCAGCTATTTATCTTTTATTGGAAGCCTGATAACACGCACCAGACATAAGTGTCACTTTTGTTGAGTGGCTTTGTTACTCGGTTGCAAACCTTAATTTTGCGAGATTGGTCTAAGATCTAATATCACCATCAACAATGTTGGCCCATGACCTTGAATAAGCAACGTTCTACGGCTGTCGTGGCGTACTCTACCGATTGTAAAAGTCATCAGGTGCCTTAAAAACAACAGCCAACATTAACAACAACAACTGACCCACGCTCGCTATATGCTTGGCGCAAATGTATCGTTCGTCTCACCGCCAACTCATTGATGGAAGAGTATGTGTTATGTGGCGGAAATCTCATAACCCAGATAACATCCACAAGGCAAGAGTGTCATAAATGTATAATGGTATTGTTACTCGGCTACAAACCCTAACGTTGTGAGTTCGGTCCTTGGTGCAATCTCAACCCGAACAATGTTTTGTAATAAACAAGTTCACTTGAACTCAAGGAGACAGACAAACTTAATATCAATGGATTTTTTTTTTTCAAACATTGCTTTATGGACACATGCAAGTCTGAAATGCTGAGGATAAATCTCGAGTTCCAATTTTTTGACGATGATAATAGTTTTTTTCTTTTTATAAATAAAAAAATCTTTAAAAAATATTTTTATAAATGAAAAAATCTTCTTTTTAAAATAAATTTATTTGAAAGAGTAAATAAAAATGAACTAGAATTTATAAATACTGAATTTATGATGCTGATAAAAATTTTGAAGTTTCTAGTTATAAAATAAAAAAATAATAGTCATTTGAATTAACTTCCAATCTAGTTGAAACAAATAAAATGATCATAAAATTAAAAGACGAAGACAATAATTATCCTCATATAAAATAGAAAGATTTTTTTTTTTCTTTTTTACTGCTTCAATATTTTTTGTGCAATATAAAACACATACATTATTATTTTTTTTAAAAAAATCATTCGTCTCTGGAAAAAAAAAAGTAGTTTCACTGCTTCCTACGATCCTTGAGAAGGCTTCTTCACCTATTGAGCAGCTTCCATAGCAACGAATGCGCAGCGAAGCTCCTCTTTGTGAATAAACTTGTCGACTGAAAATATGGCAGCTGGTTCCGCAACACCTTACCCGTTAACTCTGCGGATTTCTCCAATTAGACTTGTAAGACCAGCTGTATTGTGTTGTGTACGAAACCGAGTTGTCGTTCCTTCTACATATGTGCTACCGAAAACCATGTCTGGAATGAAATATATGTCATTACTCAGACCTTAACAACTAAGTACGCTATTTTCTTTACTTGACAGTAAACTCTTTGCGACCATCCTCGGCGGTGGATGTATCAATATAGAAGCATTTTTTTTCCAAGTACGTTAATAATGTTTTATATTTATTTTATTAAAACATTGCTAAAGCTTTTTTTATAATTCAAGTAAATTAATAATGTTTTATTTTATTTATTTATTACTCATTATTTATATTATGCTAATAATTTATATAATTTCATTATACAAGCATTATTTATATTTGTGCTTAGATAATGTGAAGATGATGTGAAATTAATTACAAATTAATAGTGTTAATAGATAATTAAGAACTTGGAACAAAACCCAACTGTATTAATGTAACATTCATGTTTCAAATGTATGCCAAAGAGAATGTTTAACACTAGATTTAAATTATTTACCAAAAAAAGGAGATTGATGATTCCATTTCCTTTATTATTGTATGGCAAAAACTATTATTTTAAGTTAGAATCTGGTGTATATTCAAAATATTTTTAAATGTGTCTTTTGGAATGCTACACTTATTTTTTTCTCTATAGTATTAGAATAACAGATTTGCATTAAATATTTCATTGCTTTTTTTAAAAAAATGAGATTTTTTTGGTATAGATTTTTTTTAATATTCAGATATTGATTTAAATTAATACTCTTTCAGGCACAAATCAATAAAAAACTTTATTATCCATCATCTCCTTCCAGTACCCTATCTTCTAAATCTAAGATGGTATTTTTGAGTTAGGGAAGCAGCACCGTATCTTTCTGGTACAGGATATCAATTTGGCACATTTTCTGCATTTGGGAGTTCTTTGCAACTTATGGAAGCATATCCTGTTCCTAAAAGATATCTCTAACCAGAAATTCTTCAAACACAACCTGGAGCTGGTTATCCACCTACAGGTGCTATGCAGCCTGGTAAGTTTTACTTGGATATGTATTTTATTATTTTTATAATACTGCATTTTTATTTTAATGGTTTGTATTTCTATTTTTTATTGTATTTATATATTATTTCAGGTGATGTGTAGTTTAACCCTCATGCATGATGTGTATAAACTTGATATTCCATTTATTAAATCATTGAACTTTTTAGCTCTGTACTAACCTCAATATAGTGACTAATTCCAATTAGACTTTTATAGTAATTATTTAGTACGGTTCATTGTATTTTTAAGCATATGGCATCTGTATACAGGTTATTAAGCTTTAGCCTAAATTCATTTATGATATTATTATGTTTCATAAATCATATAAAATATTTTTCATTCATAAGACCTCATTTTAAAAATTTAAATCAGAAGCTTCTTTTAAGTAAAACTACTAATTGAATCTAAATATAGTTTAATTCTAAGGAATAGATTAAAAATTCTGAGGAAGATAAAAAAATTTTTTAACTTGAAACTCTATAACATTCTTCCTATAGATATAAATTTAAATGCCATTATATTAACTAAATTATTCAAGATTATTAAAATTGTTTTCACTAAGTTCCTATGTTATAGTTATTTATGTAAAAACATGAATTAATTATATATTTAAAAAATGTGCTTATTTACTGGCAATGTTTCTAGAACCACTTCTAGTACAAAATTTATTTAATTTTAATAAATATTAATTTAAAATTTCCTTTTTATTGATATTTTAGTGAAAATTAAAAGAGATTTAAAATCTCACTTTCAAGGAAAATCGTCAAATGTAGCACAATCTTTTAATATGAAGAGTTCATCTTCTTGAATATTCTTGTTATAAATAATATCTTGATACTGAGATGAATTCATTTTTATTGTAGGATGAAAATTGAATCTTTTTATAAAATAATTTTGTTTAAGCATGTTAAATTAATGACATTTAAAAATTAATTTTAGTAAGCCATAAATTCTTCTTTAAAGAAACAGAATAAAAAGGAAACAAATAAAGAAATAAATAAAATTCTTCTTTAAATTCTTTAAGAAAAATTCTTCTTTATTAAGAAACATTCTTAAAATTCTAATATAAAATTGAAACCTTCCATTCAAAAGCCTTCTCCAAAATTGATATTTTAGGTAATTTTAAATAAGCCAAAGAATGGCTTGTTCTTTTAAAACTTTATACAAGTTTTGTAATTTTTCTACTACTTTTTAACCTGCATTTTAATGTGTGTAGTTATTTTACTTATTATTTAAAGATGCTGAGTTGATGCCCATACATACTGATGCTCCAGTTTGCCCTCGGGAACTTCAGTACCTGATGGGTATCGATCAGCTTCTTGTTCGTCAAAAAGAAGAATTTTCTTCAAG